>PVHP010047800.1:0-12685 GCA_004024765.1 Zapus hudsonius | reverse complement strand
GGAAGACCGGGATGAGTACTAAGATATACAGGATACCTTGCCACAAGGACTAATACAGACAGCCCACAGAGGAGGATATACAACTGATCAGGGATGGGGAGGGGGGGAATTGGGGAATTCGGGATAACAACGCATGGTTTGCCCACTAAATAATGTAACACATTATGGACAATAAATATATATTAAAAAAAAAAATTTTGAACTTCCATTATCACCCATGATAACTTTTTTTGAGACGGTATCTTACTATGTCGCCCAAGATGTCCTGGAACTCTCTATACTCCTGCCTGGGAACCATCACATCCAGACCCATTTGTTCTTAAAAAGAAATGTGTCCTCCATTAATTGAATACTCTGTATATTATCATTAGGTCAAATGTTAATATATTATTCAAATTCAAATTTTTCTTTCTTTATTCTGTTGTCATTATTAAGACACATATGTTTCCTAGGTAAACCCCTCAGAGGACTGGGTAGTCCACCGGCTAAGCAAGACAGCTGAGCCCTCACTGCAGAAGCTTCTCCAGCCCTTGAGCTGGTCACACAAGCTCATGGGGTTTGAGCTGTGGTGTGAAGCCCATGGGTCTAATCCATGCACTCATTCAGGGATGAATGCTTCTGTCTGGGCTTTTCTACTGCATGTTGAATTTCCTTCAGCTTTAAGAGGAAAGAGTGGACTAGATATCCAGTGATTTAATGCACTTTCACTTGCATAAAATTTTCTGTGATTAAGAGGCATGATATATATAGTCCTGTGTATGAGCACTGGATCTTGATCTCGGTCCCAGTGTGGTAACTAAGGACTGTATCAGTTAAAAACTGCCGTAGAACATTCATTTGTGGTAAAAGCAAAAATAAAAAAAGACACATATGCTAAAAATCCTTCCACTATGATGGTAGATTTGTTTATTTCTCATTACAGTTCTATTATTTTCCCTTGTACATTTTAAAGCTATATTGGTAGGTGTATCCAAATTTTAAATGGTCACATTGCTTCTGAGAATTGAGAATGTTATTTTTACATTTTTGTTCTTATAAAATCTATTTTTAATAAATTAATATAGCTGCATTTATTTCTTGGTGAGAATTCACCCAATATATTTTTCTATCCCTTTAATTCCAATCTTATAGTTTCCATTGCTTTTTAAACAATTCCATAATACTAATGCCACTGCAATACTCTAATTATAGTTTTAGTCTCCAAAATAAGATTGCTCACTTCACAGAAGAAACAGGAAACTGTGGTTTGAAGTATGATTGGTTTGCCATGGTAATCTCGGTTCTGTCTAGAGACCAGTTCTTGTTTTTACTGAGCTCAAGGACTCTGTTGGGAAAACATACCTGTGGGCGCAAATGCCAGAGCAGGAAAAGGGAAGATGTGTCCAGGAGAGGTGGTAATGGGGAAACAATTCTAAACGCAAGAGAGGTGTGGCAAACCCAAACACCCACAAAGACCAAACAGGTAATTGGAGCAATTAGCAGAGCAGAAATGAACTGTGGTCATAACTTGCAGTCTCTGCTCTCCCAAGCTAATGGAGGAAGGGATTCCAGTAGCAGTAAGAGGGAAAGAAGCAGAGAGATATTTCCAAGCCTGCTCATCCTGCCACATGCAATAACACACTCCTTTTCACAAAGGGAAAGTTCTGCTGAAAAACAGCATTTGACTCCCCTTAGAGAAAGGGGATGTCAAGATCTGTAGCCTGGTGGACTGTCGCAAACAGCCTGCTGAACTGACTCACTAGAGGCAGAAATGGAAAACAGTATGTAATAAGTGGAGTTCACAGATGAAGAGGAACCAAAAAGTTGCTGCCAAAATAAAATTCAAAACTGATCTGGGTTCCCGTTGACAGCACTGGGGCAACAGGCAAAGTTGTACTGATCTCAGCAACTTCAGCTCAAGTTGATGCAGTCTGGAAGCCAACGGGGCTCCTCCTCCACTCCATGAATGTCCCATGCCTACTGAGAAAATATGAACAAGGATGGGAGAAAGAAATTATGCCAGACACATACACACGCACACACACACACACACACACACACACACACACACACACACAACTGTTCACAGTCCTTAATTCTGTTCATGCATTATTATTTTAAATAATTTTAACTTTTTATTGCCATCCATAAGTAAAGACAATATACCATAATCATAATCCCCTCCCACATACCCCCTCCACTGAATCCTTCCTCACTTCCAACTCATCTTTCTCTTCATATTTTATTTCCTCCTATAATGTAGCTCTTGTGTAAGTAGAATTGGCCACTTTGAAATTTATTTAAATGTGAAATATCTTCAGGGAACCTTTAGAATATATATATTCTATATATATGTATATATTTAGAATATATATATATATATATATATATTTCTACCAAGAGAAAGGAGAGTCAATGATTGGTTGAACAACAAGGTATTCTTTAGGAAAAAGAAAGAAGGAGGGTCAGACTCCCAGCACTTACAAATCACTTTCGAGTGCAGTTATATATGTTACTTTATGTAGTACTCAAAATGGAGCCATGAAGCACTTCCATTTGACAGCAACAAAACTGGCACACGTGGAAGATAAATGACTTGCCAAGGTCCCAGATCTAATCAGCTTTGGTGTCAGGATTCCAAACTCTGTCTCTTATATCAAAATTCTATATTTTCAACCTGTATTATCAAACCTTTTCTGGCCAACAATAAGATGGGAATCTTGGCTCCAGCAGCCTGGTTCTTGGCTAAGATTCTGAGAAAGTGTGGGGCCTTGAAGGGGCCAATGTTGAGAAATCAGAACTCAGAACTGAGAACTGAGCCACAGAGCTGGCCACATGGGTGAAGGTGGGGCCACTGGAGAGTTGCAAATAAGGTGAGATGGTCATGCTCAAGTTTGGTTAAACCACACACACACACACACACACACACACACACACACACACACACACCCCGCTTCCCATCTTCCCACAACTAAATCCCTCCTTCTCCACTTCTTTTTTCCAAACACAGACCAAGTGCACACCTCTCTGAACAAAAAAAGTCATTTTACCCAAAATTCAAAAACTACTTCATAGACAGGGTCAGTACAGGTGCCTGTGTGTGTGTGTGTGTGTGTGTGTGTGTGTGTGTGTTGTTGTTGTTGTTGTTGTTGTTGGCAATTGAACCAGGGCCTTGTGCATTTTAGGCAAGCACTCTACCACTGAGTCACATGATACGCCTAGAAACTACTTTTCTGTTTCCATTTATCAATCCCCCTTCAAAAACCTGTCAACTAATTAGCCTAACAAACTTCAACTTTAAAGATTACTTACCTATATACCTTGATATTCTTAGTATATTAAGTCAGAGCTCAAGAGGTGGTGCAGTGGTTAAAGGAACTTGCTTGCAAAGTCCCCAGCCTGGGTTCAATTTCCTAATCCCACATAAAACCAGATGTGCAAAGTGGAATATATGTCGGATGTATGCTTGCAGCAGCAAGAGACCCTGGTGTGCCCCACCCTCCATACACACATGAATAAATAATTTCTTTATATATATATATATATATATAGTCAATATATCTTGGTTTAATCATATATACTTTTTATAGAGATAAGACCATTTTCGTGAAAAAATCTATCTGCAGTTATAATTTCAATTAACAAAATTTTGTTCACACATGTTTTAAAAATCTGACATATATATAGCATGCCATCATGGCACATTGTTTGGCTAGTCAAAAGGTAATTGCAATGAACTAATTGTGCAAGAAAACTAACTGTTTTCTTTAGATAAGAAAATAGTATGGGAGCAATAGAGGAGGTATGTTATTTGAATTCTCATTCTCCTCAATATGTGCATTATGAATTTGCTCAGGGAATTGTGATGAAAAGAGATTGCACTGATAAAGGAAAATAAACAATTCATATGCCATCTCTCTGGTCGGTTTTTAGATTGTCATTTCAGGAGAACTTGTTTTCCAGCATTTTCACAATCAAGGTTTTTATTATACAAATTATGCCAATACAGGTTGAGCCTCCCTAATCCAAAATCCAAGCTTGTTCAGGACCAACATAAATACCAATTATGAAAAGTTCCACACCTAACCCCATGTGCCGGGTTGGAGCCAAAATGCAGGTGTACAGAAAATGCTACCCAGACTTTACTTTTAGGTTTACCGCTATAAGCTGTACATAAATACAAATAAATTTCATGCTGAAACTGGGGTCTCACTTCCAAAATATCTCATTTTGTATATTAAAACATTCCAAAATCAAAAGGCTTCTGGTGCACACCATTCAGAATACGGGATATATGCACTGCATAGCCCCTCTCTCAATGTGGTGAAATGTAACGTTCTAGGCTTTGGCGGAGGCTAAAGGGATCCACTCTCAAGTGATCAGCTTCTTGCTATCTAATCTCAGCCCTATCTTACCTGCAACTTGATTGTTTCTCAAAAATTCATGACGACTTTAATCAAACACTTAGTAGCACCAAAAAAAAAACCCACATTGTTTTATTCGCTTCATGAATATCTAGAATCAATATCAGTGCCTAGAAGTGAGTTACGGGAGGAAAGAGGATGCATATGAACACTGCTTACACTCATGTATGCATTCGCAAACAAAACGAGGCCCTAAGTGTAGATTTCCTCCACAACGAACTCAAACACATAACCACATATGGTAAGTATTATAATTCTCAGAAAAAATAAAATTTCAGTTTTTTCCAATTTGATGGTGAGGTTCCTCTCATCCCCCATAGGAGGCAGCTATGGTCTCACCAAAGGGCTGATGGTCTCAAGAAGATCCATGGTTCTCCAGTTCTTTAGTGGAAACTTTCATGAAGGGTTTTTATGAAGAGTATTTTTTTAAATGCCAGCACATTTTTCTTCCATAGTTCCAGGACCTTTACCTGAAGCTAAGATGCCATTCAGCTTTCCAAAACATTTCACAAGCACACCTTGTGCTGCCCTAAGGGCCTCCATCATACTCAGAGTCTCATATCCTGCCAGCAAGCCCCAGGGAATCCACAGAGGAAACATGGTGATGTCTGACAGTGTTCTGCTACAAACCAGGCTGGACAAGGACATCCTGCTTATATATTCCAACTTCAGCCCAGACCCACAAGACTCTGTAACTCACTGCCATAGCCTCCCTGCAAGAGCAGAATTCCATTTCTGAGGTATTATGTAGCGCACTATCTTATGTTGATAAAATACCCTGAGTTTATCTCATGGAAACTGGGAGATGAAATAAAATGGTGAAGCAATAAACATTCACTATCTAACCAAGGACATTCTTTCCCCTTCCTGGAATCTTGAGTCTAAATTACTTACTTAAATGTTTTTGTCTCATGTCCAAAGATTGCTTTAGTAGAACAAATTAATAACCACAAGCCATATGCCCTACTGGTCTCTTCTTACACAGACAAAAATGAGATCGCAAACAGAAAATATCAAGGAAATTAAGGATTCATTTCCAACAGACAACAGAGCTAACATAGAGACACTCAAATCATGAATTCGATAAGCTGCCCAAGAACCCTGGGGTAGACTCTCATAAACCATGTTAGTTTCTGGTGCTGCCTAACAAATTTCACGAATCTGGTGGCTTGCCACCAGGTACCCAGAATCAATTTCAGTGCGTTGGGATTAAAGTACCTGCAGGGGCTACATTCCCAAATCCTTACCACACCTTCTACAGCTCTCTCTTAATTCACAGCTGCATCACTCCACCCTGCAGCCACCTGGCCTTCTCCTGTGCTCTTTCTAAGTCCTCCTCTGACACCCTCTTAAAACTCATCTGTGATGGTGCATAAAGCCCACCTAGATAACCCAGAATAATCTCATCCTAAAATCCCTAACTTGAACAACAGTAAAGAAACATTTATTCAAATACAGGTACCAAGAATTAGGATGCACACTTGTTCATACAATGTATCTACTTACTCATAATAAAGATATTAATTAAAATTTTAAAAAGAATTAGGATATACACACTTCTGAGGGAAATTTTTCAGCCTACCACATAGACCAAAGACCAAGGTCAAGAGTTGGGATATAAGCAAAGAAAATGTTGAAAAGAAACCTGAATTTTCCACAAGCCTCACAACAAGGTCCTTCTCAATGTCATAGCTGAAGAAAGTCAGAGGCTCAGAGAGTCCTGCTCAGGGGCTCAAGTCACAATGGCATTTATGGATTAATGGATTACCTGACTTCAAAGCAATCGTTGACCAATTAAGCAGCTGGTTCCGTTGCTGTTTTTCTAATAATAAAGATATTTACAGTGAGATGAGGCAATATTTTCACCTGACCCACAGGTAAAACAAATATGTTCTCTGATTACACTACAAGTTATTTTGTTTGGTTTTTTTTTTTATTACATTTAAAGTTTATGTCATGTGATTCTTTTCAGCACATAGTATTTTCTTGCAGAAAATTTTTTTCTTTGCTGCTCTAGTTCACATTATAAATTAAGTTACAAATATATTTGTATTACAGACAATATATAAAAATCATCATCTCATGATTTTCCACATACAAAAAATATGGAAAAAATTTTATTGACAAAGTATGTGGATAAATAGTAGTTTCTTTGGTTGTCTTTTGCTGTGATTATTGGGTTTTGGTTTTTTTTTTTTTTTTTTTTGGCTTTGTTTTGAGGCAGGGTTTCACTCTCTCCCAGGCTAACCTGGAACTCACTCTGTTCATCACCCATCACTCACTCTCCCTAGTGCTTGCATCACCACGCCCAGATCTTTGGCTATTTTTTATTTAAGAGTTAATAACTAATGGCGATACAATTTTTACCACAAGAAGCCATTAAAAATAATTTTCTGTGTATTTTAAATTTTTTTAAGTTAAAGTAATGCTGTGAATCCTAAGAATACATAGGAAACATGAGCTCCTGTCTCAAAAAAAAATGCAATTGAGCTTTTGAACAATGTGCATGTGATCCTGTTTCTAAAAAAATTAAAATCCAAACTAACAGCAATCAATAGGTTCAAAGACACGTGTTTTTCTTTTTGTGTTATAAAAGTATAATGGCTTCCAAGTTACCTGGAGGCCAACTTTTTGAAGTGTGTACAAGAATATTGTCACTGACACGGACAAATGAAGAGAAAGAGAGAGAGTTTATTTGAAAAATCAAGTGAGGCTCTGGGAAAAGATTTGGCCAGAGTCTGGGTTCCTGGATGCTAAGGTATGCAAATGAGCCCATCCAGGGGCCCAGCTGTGAATGGAGAAATGTGCTGATGAAACTAAATTGGGATTCTAGAGAACACAAATCAAATTGTAAGCAAAATTACTGAAATACACCAGCCCTCCTTTGAAGCATTACAGGCCAAGCAGAGAAAAATGACTAATGGGTAATAACACACAATCCTGACAGGAATCATAAGCTAGGAAGGAAGCTGCATGTAAAATAATAATAAAGAATATCAAATTGCCATGAGACCCTGCCAGAGACAAATGAAATCAGAGCAGATTCTCACCCCAAATCATTTACTCACTCACCGTGAAAGTGTCCCAGGAATTCACAGACAAGGAAGGCTCTCGCTCACATCACCTTTCTGCTACAAAGGAATGTCTTCTAAAATCCAGAAAAGGTAAATAAAGGATGCCCCTAAGAAGAGGAGAGACTGGAAGAGGTACCTTCATGCCCTGTTCATCGTCTAGCAGGTACCAAGGCAGGAAAACAGGGGCTACTTATAAAGAAAATGGCACACCTGACCCGAGATAGCCATATTGGAAGGCTTCTTGTTTCTTCTTGTGTTGTTCTGTTTACACACATATTTTAGGGAGTTGCGATTCTCTCAGTAGCAGAGTGCTTACTTAGCAAGTGCAAGGCCTTGAGATTAGTCCCCAGTATCAAAGAAAGAAAAAAAAAATCAAAACAGACCGAGAGAGAGGAAGAGAGAGAGAGAGAGACAGAGAGACAGAGAGAGAGACAGAGAGAGAGAGAGAGAGCTAAATATATGTTTTGGGATTGAGACGATAGATCAGTTGGTAAAGTCCTCAGTAGCATGAAAACCTGAGTTCAATTGCCAATAGTCGCGTAGAAATGCTGGATACAGTGCTATATGTCTGTAATCCAAGCACTGGGGAGTTGGGGACAGGAGGATCCCTGGGGTTCACTCACCAGCTGGTCTAGCCTAACTAGTGAGATTCTGGCCAATAAATGACCCTACCTCTAAGGAGGCAGACAGCATTCCTGTGATTATCACATTTAAGGTTGTTCTCTTACCTTACACACACACACACACACACACACACACACACACACAAAAAAAAAAAAAAAATGTTTTATATGATAGGAAATATTAATTAATTAGCATAGTTTTATTTTAAAGTAGCAATTCATAGCTTAATTTGGAAACTCTAGAAATTTAATATCAAAGCTCAGGCATTCCTCATTGTATGAAGGGAGACCCTACATTCTGGACCAGTCTTCCCACATCTTGAGGAAGTAAGCCACAAAGGCCCCTCATCCTAGACTTTGACCCGGACAGTAGTTCTCAACCCCAGCTGCTCATGAAAAACAGCTGGGAAATGTCAACACACATATACAAAAGTCTAGAATCCACTTACATGTTTGAGAAGCAATTCATCTCAGAAGTGGCCCAGGCACCAGTATTTCTCTTTGTCTAGTAAGTGACTGTCAGGGTTTGATCCAGGTGTCCCCCACAAACAAATGAATGTGTTCTGGGTAATCGATCCTCAGCTGGTGGCAGTTTAGATTTTAAAAACTCAATGGAGCTGTGTTGTTGGGGGCGGACTTTTGGGGGTTATAAGCCAGCTCCCCCTTGCCAGTATTTGGCACACCTTCCTGCCACTGTTTCCAGTGCTGTGCAGAGGTGATGTCTACCCATCTGCTCCTGCCATCATCATTTTCCCTGCCAGGATGGAGTCTCACCCTCGAGTCTATAAGCCAAATAAACCCATTCTTCCATAAGCCGCTTTTGCTTGGGTTCTTTCTGTGCAGCAACTAGAAAGCTAACTGCAACAAGTTTGGTACCAGAAGTGGGGTCATCTGTTGCTGCTAGAACTCTGATCTTGTGGCTTTGGGCTTTTGGAAGTGATCTATAGGAGGATGTGGAAGGATTTGAAATCTCAGCCTGAGAGACACCTTGCAGTGCTGTGAGTACAGCTTGATGAACCATTCTGGTCAGAATTAAAAGACCTGAATGAAGTAAGAACTATGGACTGTGAGGTTTGGCTTATGAGGAGGAGAAAGAACTTTGTCAGGACTGTACCAGAAGCAGTTTGTGTGAGAGGCTTGCTGCGTTCTGCCTGCCTGTGTTCTGGGAACCTGTGCAGGGTTGTTTTACGTAAAGATGGACTGGTGAGCAGATGGAGATGGCACAGAAAGAAAGATCTTTGGGTCGAAACTGCTGCATGTTCACCTGCAATTGTTTGAGAGATGACAACCATTGAGATTAGGCCAGGTGATCTGCATTGGAACAACAGGAAGAATGTGGACTCTTTGAAGTAATGGGCCTGAATGCTTTGTTCCCCCCTGGATTAACAAGTTGGAAGCCCACCTGGTTCTCTGGAGTATGGCAAATACAAGAAGAGAGGGTCATTGGATTTGCAACACAGTTTTGTTTTTGAAAAATGGCCATCGGCGTGTGAAGCAGGTGTGCTAAGTTGCCTGCACGGAGCCCGATGGAGCCATGAGGATGAACTGTGGGTTGCAATGGAGACCCAAAGAATTCCAGGACTATGGATGGATGCCAAGGCGAGCTGCCAGCACTGGATGAAATTTTCCCGGACTGTGAGTAGCGGAGCTGGAGGGGAGGAATCAGATCTCCGAGAGACTTGTTATTAGTTAGAATCATTGAGCTTGGAGTTAGAGATTGATGGTGCCCTGCTTGTTTTAAATCTTATATTGGTCAATCTGTTTTTGCTGTGCCTCATGTTTTGCAGTGTGAGTGTTCTGTGCCATTATAGGTTTATTTTTGGTATTATGGCTCAATTGAAAGCTGTGGGGACTTAAGAGTTGAGCTGAACACATTGTATTTACATCATGTATGATTATTAGTTTGTGGGGGCCAGGGGCAGACTGCCATGGTTTGATCCAGGTGTCCCCCACAAATGAATGTGTTCTGGGTAATCGATCCTCAGCTGATGGCAGTTTAGATTTTACAAACTCAATGGAGCTATGTTGTTGGGGGCAGATTTTTGGGGGTTATAAGGCAGCTCCCCCTTGCCAGTATTTGGCACACCTTCCTGCCGCTGTTTCCAGTGCTGTGGCAGAGGTGCTCATGCCATTATTTTCCCTGCCAGGATGGAGTCTCCCCTCGAGTCCATAAGCCCAATAAACCCATTCCTCTACAAGCTGCTTTTGCTTGGGTTCTTTCTGCACAGCAACTAGAAAGCTGACCGCAACAGTGACTATAATGTGTACAACAGGGATATGAACCATTTTTCTCTCCTAGTTTTTAATACTTTTTAGCTCCCACACATTCACAATTTTTCACATTCACTACTCATTAGTTCACATTTTCTAGGTCCTCCTTATACACATTTTGCTGCTGGGAGCTGTAGAATTGGCTTGTTTTTCTTCAGATTGGATACATTAGCTGGCAAAACTTTCTGTTCAACTCTTTTCTGGGTCCTGGCTTCACTGGTAAGACCAAACAGTATCCCAACTATATTAGTCAGCTTTCCAACACTGACAAAAATAGCTGATATCTCAGACTTAAAGAAAGGGAGGTTTATTTGGGATCATGGTTTCAGAGGTTTCTGTCCATCATCACCTGGCCCAGTTGCTTTAGGGACTGTGGTGAAACAGTGTGTCGTCGTGGAAGCTCATGGTAGAGGAAATGGATCACCTTGTGGTGGCCAGAATGAAAAGAAAGAAGAGATTGGGAATTATGGCCATACCTCCCTGAATGCACCTGATCCCATCTGGTCTTGGAAGCTAAGCAGGGTTGGGCCTGATTAGGACTTGGATGGGAGAAGAGGTCAGGGTGTGAATATCCCATCTGCAGTAGTCTGAATGTGATAGTGTAAATGTATGCCCCATAGACTCAGGCGTTTTATTAAAATTAAACTTGTAGCTTAGGTCTGCAGCCATCAGGCTGGAGGAGGTGTCACTGAGGATGGATCCTGGAGTCTAGCCCTAAGGTGTATTTGTGGGCAGATCTGAATTCCAGCCCAAAGATGTAGAGAAAGCAGTTTGAATTCTGGTTGTTCGTATTTGTGGTGTTGGCTGTTGGTTATGTCTCTCTGCTTAGATCTATGAAGGGAGCCAGCTTCTTCTACCCTTGACGGAACTTCCCCTGGCTTTGTAAGCTGAGATAAACCTGTTCCTCCCGTAAACTGTCTCTGGTGGGATGTTTGTCCCAGCAATGTAGAACTGACCACACCACCATCCAAGGGCAATCCCCCAATGATTTAACTTCCTTTTACTAAGTCCCAACTTCCAAAGATTCCACCATTTCCTAATGGCACTAACAATAGTCTGACAATCAAGCTTTTAATATGTGGCCCTTTGGGGGACACTACAAATCCACAGAGCCAGCTAGCCTTATAAATATACCTTCCCTAAAGCCTGCTCAACCTTTTGTCTCTCCTCCCTTCACATTTGCCCACTAAGAGCTCAGTATATTGGATTCTGTCATTGGAGTGTGCTGTTCTATATACAAATGGGACTTAGCAGCATCCCTAGTCTGCTCACTAGGTCTTTCTGCTCACTGTCCCCTAATTGGGACAACCAAACACATTTCTAGTCTTTGCCAAATATTCCCCAAGAAAGGGCAGGAATGGCTCCATTCCTCACTGAAAACTGTATGTATCTCAAAATCCCACCAACTGCTTCAGTTGTGTTGGTTCCTTTGCTCTCTGGTGTGTGTGTGTGTGTGTGTGTGTGTGTGTGTGTGTGTGTGTGTGTGTGTGTGTGTACAGGCGTGTGTGATGTGTTAGTTTTGATTTGTTTTTCCTTATTTCAATCTTTTCAAAATTTATAAAGCATTGCTCTAAAACATTTTCTTTCCCCTGAGTTGGAAACTTTCAGTTGAGTCAACTTCCCAAAGGACATCAATCCTAAGGCAGCTGAGACCTTTTCTCACAACCTCAAAGCCACCCTTAACCCTTTCCTTGCCATTAAAATGTGGAAGGATTATGGGAGGGTGTGTGGAATATCTCAATGAATATTTCAATCCATGCTAAATCTACATATTTTGAAATCTCCTTAAAATTATAACAATCGGTGGATAGGACAGGATGGAGAGAGAATGGGTAGTGGGTTCCAGGTAGAGTTGGACAGGAGAATAGCTTTTAAGTGTTCTATAGTACAGTAAGGTAATTATGGTTGACAACAACTAACTGTATATTTCAAAATGGCTAATAGATAAGATTTTGAATGTTCCCAATAGAGGAAAATGATATATGTTTGAACTGATATGACATTTACCTGTATCTGCTCATTACACATTATATACACATTTTAAAATATCATACTGTGGCCCATACATATGTGCAAATATCATGGGTCAGTTCAACTATATATTAAGAAAAAATATCAAAAGTGTGATTCTCCATTTTAAAGCTTTATGCCACAAAAATTTACCTTATATCAAAAACCCTGGAAATACTACAATAATTTATAAAACAGCAAGTGTTAAAGGGAGAACACAGACCAGACTTCTCCTTACCTTAGAAACGCTAGCTTGGTTTCTACTCTAAGCAGTTAATATTTCCCCCAGTGAAGAAATGTGCAT
>PVHP010047797.1:0-12779 GCA_004024765.1 Zapus hudsonius | reverse complement strand
TTTTCACCCAAGCCAAAACTCCTAGAAGGGTGGATGGAGGCCACCTTTTTCAATAACTTTCCAAAGTTAAGGAGTTGCAGAGAAGTGCCTCCTGCCTCCCACTTTGTAATCAGATTCCACTTTTGTTCAGTCTATTTATTAACACTCTGTGCTGTATGTATTTTAAGTAGAGGAAGGCGTATAAAATGCATTAACTATAGAAAGGCATAGCTGGAGAAGTTTCAGCTTTGCAAACATGGTAGGCAAACTGGCTAGCACATTCCAGTTCTGTTGGCTAACCTAGGTGGAATTGAAGAAAGGAAAAAATAAAGCAAATATTTTCTTAGTTAATGGGCACCCTTCGCTGACATTCATATAGCACTTCAGTCTTACATCAAGGTACAAATTCCCTTCCACAGTCAATATGCAACCTTTTAAAATACACTTTCAGAGTTAAATTTGCTTTAGCTCCTTTTTAAAAGTCCTGCCAGGTCAGCGGAAACATGCTTTGGCTTAGTTAAGCCTGTGAATCCGTCTTCTTTCCATCTCTTTCATTCCCAGATTTCCCTGTCCTAGTCTGTCTAGGGAATATGCTGAGGGCAGGGCAGCTGGTGGGGCCCAAGGCAGGACTAGGAGAGATTTCTTTTCTTTCCCTTTTCCTTGCTTCCCTTTCTTCTTTCCCCCTTACCCCTCTCTCCCTCATCCCCTTTTTAGTGTTCTTTTTGACTTATGTATTCCAGGCTATCCTGGAACTCACTCCGTAGCTGAGGATGACCTTGAACTCCTGACCTCATAGGCATGTGGCACCAACTGCTCCTGGTTTATAGGATGCCGGGGTTCAAATCCCTGGCTTTGTGCAGGTTAGCTGTTGTGGTTTGAGTATGAAATGTCTCCCAGAGGCTCATGTGTTTGAGCACCTGGTCCCTTGACTGTGCTGTTAGAGTGGAGCCTTGCTGGAGGGAGTAAGTCAAGGGAGCTGGTCTTCAAGTTTTTTTTTTTTTAACCAGGTTCCACTTTGTGTTTGCCATTGGCTACCTAAATAAATACGATGTGACCAGCCAGCCTCAATTCCCAGGCCAAATAGCATTGAACCTGGGTATAGTTGCTACTTACTGCTCTTATTCAGATCTACAGCAAAAGAAAGAAAAATTCATGAAAAATGTGCCATTTAGCAATAAAGAAAGCTGGTTTGAAATTTCCTACAATGTTTATGCTGATATGAGAAAGGAGCAGTAACTGTTGAAGAGATTAACTTGATTGAGGAGAAACCTCTCACGCTTTCTTGGGATAATAGAAAATGTGCCCTAGCGTCATCTGGCAAGAGGGGCCGTGAATAGAAGGGGAGAGAGTCTAAGCCTGTGAAAAATTGATCAGTCCTGCAACTCCTGGCCCCAGTCACCGGCTCCTTCCCTCACTGAGCTGTTGACCAAAATGAACCATGAGGTCCCAAAACAAGACAGAATTCTGTCAAAACTCTTGAATACCCAACCCAGGTAGGATCCCGTTGCTGAAGAAACCACAGAAAGCCATCTATCGTCATCGAGAGACCCTGTGAGGTCCAGAATGGTAACCAGCCCCCAGATGGTAGTTAGTGCAGTGCTGGAAGGCACTGCATAAGTTGCCAGGGGAAGTTGGTCAACGATA
The DNA here is from genome assembly GCA_004024765.1 of Zapus hudsonius. NCBI lineage: Eukaryota > Metazoa > Chordata > Mammalia > Rodentia > Dipodidae > Zapus > Zapus hudsonius. Next base: position 11,156 of record PVHP010047797.1, on the reverse strand, counting down.
GCTGGAGTAAACAGAGACCACTGTCATGAAACACAGTCTGCCACTATGAGTAGGCTGAACTACTAGGAGAGAACAGCGAACCAAGAAAGGAGCACTTGTGCAATGGAGGAGCCAAAGCCTGGGGGAGGTAATCAACAGCTTGTAATTCGGCCAAGTAATCCACTCAGTGACGGGGAGCCCTTAACTGGAATTGGGGACTCAGAGCAAAATGCACCGGGAACCAAAATCTTGGAACCCCCAACTAGAAATGCGCTTTACAAGTGAATTACAAAGAGGCTACTCACAGTAGAATCTAGCCAATTCAGAAGTCTGTATCTCTGTTAACCTATACTGATCTCACTCTCGGATGGAGATTCTATTTGTATTTTTCAGATGGCAACAAGAGAGCTGTGGCTCTTCCAACCCTACCAACAAGCCACAGGCCAATAGCTGACATCCTGGCAAGAAATGAGCCACATCAGACATACTGGGGAGGATCCACATGGAACCCCTCAGAGAGTGGTGGGTTAAGCAAAAGACCTATAACCACAGCCAATCAGTCAATCCAGGATGAGCCAGTGAGACAGACACCAACATTTTTCAACACAACCTAAAGCAGAAGTACAGAGGCACCTAAGACCTCAACAATAAAGCAGCCTTAATACCCACCATGACTCAGGGAACTGAGCGGAAGAGGGGGTGGAAAGATTGTAAGAGCCATGGTGGGGGAGAACATCCAGAGACATTGCTCCTCTCAGTAATAACATACAAAGGGGGGTGGAACCGGGTTGACTCCTAGGCTATCCACAACCCCCTACCCTATGGTCTGATCCAGACTGCCACGGAGCAGGATATCCAGCTAATTGGGGACAGGGAAGAGAAAAATCAGGGAACTGGGGATACCAACACATTATTTGCTCATTCAATATATCTAATTATGAATAATAAAAAATTATATTAAAAAAAAGAAAATGTGCCCTAGGGCAAGATGGCACCCATTAGAGCTTCTAACTTCTAAGAATGGAAATTGTTTTGTTTGCTTTTTGTTTTTTGTTTTTCAAGGTAATGTCTTATTCTCTAGCCCAGGCTGACCTGGAATTTACTATGTAGACTCAGGGTGGCCTTGAACTCATGGCAATCCTACTTCTGTCTCCCCAGGAGAAAACCAGAATACAGAATTCCACAGAAGGGGTTGGAGAGCTGGCTCTGAGGTTAAGGCACTTGCCTGCAAAGCCTGATGATCTGGGCTCAGTTCCCTAGCACCCATGTAAAGCCAGATGCACAGAGTGGTACATGTGTCTGGAGTTCATTTGCAGCGGCTGGAGGTCCTGGGACACCCATATTCTCATTCTCTCTCTCTCTCTCTCTCTCTCTCTCTCTCTCTCTCTCTCTCTCTCTCTCTCTTTCCCTCTCTCTCTGTTTGCAAATAAAAATAAAAATAAATAGATAAATAAATAAAAGATTGCCACAGAAGGGATTCCCTACTCAAAACCAAAACCAACTACCTAGGGAAGTGTTTTCCCTGGTCAGTATACAGAGGCTGCTGCAGCTCAGGTCCAAGAGGACCAGGCTCCATCCTGAGCTGGCAGCAGAACTCAGCAGCATCAATGTGGTATAGGTTTGGCAGGCATGAAAAACACATGATTGAAGCAGTCATGGTGTCTTGCTTCACAGTTTCAGAGAGCCATTGAGGATGGGTTATGTGATGTAGGTTGGATTCCTGGCAAGGAGGGCCTGAGAGGCCATTGTGTGAAGTGATGACTGCAAAGCCTAAGGTACAATGGAGATCTCAGGATGTTGGAGAGATGTCAGGCTCATGGGATAGACATCTGACAGGGAGAGTTGTAGGCTCAACATATAAGAGAACAAAGAGAGAGGCTATGTATGCGACAGGCAACAGCTGGAGAGATACCTAAACTATTTAGAGCCCTGAGGATTTTATCAGAAGTCCCAGACATCAGACATGGAGCTGCAAAATTTGATGTGTACCCTGTGGGTTTTGATCTGCTTTGGTTCAATTTTTCCTTGTTATGCCTTTATTTTTTCCCTTTGGACTGGAAGGATTTACTTTGTGCAATTATATGTTGGAAATTATCTAATTGGTTTCATTTTACAAGGGGTCACAGTTAAGAGAGTGCCTTGAGTCTCAGAAGCAACTTTGGACTTTGGACATTTGAACAGTGTTGGGACTGTTAAAAGAGTACATGGACTTTTAAAAAGACATTTATTAATTGAGAGAAAAAGAAAGAGAGAGGGTATGGGCACACCAAAGCCTTTTGCTACTTCATACAAATTCCAGATGCATGTGCCACTTTGTGCATCTGGATTTATGTGGGTACTAAGGAATTGAACTCTGGGCTGTCAAGCTTTGCAAGCAAGTGCCTTTAACTGCTGAGCCATATCTCCAACCCTGTGTGGATTTTTGAAATTGGGCTAAATGCATTTTGCATCAGGAGATGGTCATAGCCCTATAAGGGTCAGGGGCAGAATATTGTCATTTGAATGTGAAATATTTTCCATAGGCTGATGTGTTTGAACAGGTGATTTAGCCAGGCATGGTGGCACACACCTTTAATCCCAGCACTTGGGAGGCAGAGGTAGGAGGATCACTCTAAGTTCGAGGCCACCCTGAGACTACATAGCGAATTCCAGGTCAGCCTGGGCTAGAGTGAGACCCTACCTCAAAAACAAACAAACAAAAATCCACACTCACACACACAAAATGAACACATGATATCTAGCAGGTAATGCTGCTTGGGAGGTTGTAGAACCTTTGGAAGGTGGTGCTTTGCTATAGGAAGTGAGTTACTGGGGTGGGGCTTAGGATTTATAAACCAGCTCTACTTCCTGCTTGTCCTCTGCTTCTTGGCTGAATGTGATGCCATTAGCTGACTAACCGGCCTTCCACTCCTGGATACCTTGCCTTTCTTCACCGTAATGGAAAGTTTTCCTTGGACCTGTAAATCCAAATAAACCCTTCCTCCCTTAAACTGCTTTTTGTCAGGTATTTGGTGACAACAACAAGTAAAATAAACAATACATGAAGGAAGCCAATTAAGCTAAATCCCCAGCCCCCAAGAAGGGAAAAACTAAATGTTTTTTGTAGCATGAAATATCTTCAGAGAGTAGTCACAACTTTTTATGTGGTAGGGAATATATATGTACTTTAATTTCTATTCAGTTATCTTTATTTCTACCAATATTATTCTTTTCTGTATTTGTATGTATGTGTGACATGCAAATGTGTATGAGTTTGGTTACACGTGCATGTGCCTGTCTATGGAGGCCAGAAATAGGCATCGGGTATGTGGTAGCTTAAATGTGTGTCCCTGAATAAACTCAGGTGTTTTATTCTGACTTGGATTTCCAGCTGCCTGGCTGGAAGTGTGTCACTGGGGGATGATCCTGTTTTCCATCCTTAAGGTGTGTTTGGGGTCAGATCTTATTTCCAGCTCAGAGGTGTGCAGAGAGGTTTTTGAGTTCTACCTGGGGCCCTGCTGCTTGTTGCTTTGGGTGTGTGCTGGCTGCTGGTCGTTTTCTCTCTGCCTGGATCTGTGAAAGGGGCCAGTCTCCTTCACCATTATGGAACTTCCCCTAAACTTTTAAGCCTGAAATAAATCGCGTTCCTCCCACAAACTGTCTGTGAGTTCATCCCAACGTCATGGAGCTGACTAAACAAGATGTCTTTCTCAGTCACTCTCCACCTTATTCTTCAAGACAGTCTCATGCTGAAAATAGAGTTTATCGAATCTGCTAGACTTGCTAGCCAGCAAGCCCTAAGGATCCCCTGGTCTCCACCTGCCCAGTGCTAGGATTACAGGTGTGTGCCATCACACCTGACTGTTCCGTGTATGCCGCGGTTCCAAACTCAGATCCTCATGCTTGTGTGGCAAGTGCTGTACCCACTGAGCCATCTCACCAGCTCCTACCAAGATTTTTTAAAAAAATGAAATCATTTCTTCCAGGAAAGATTTGAAGTGAAAATGAAAACTATATGGAATAGTAAATTTCAGAGGCATATTGAAAAGCAGTGTAACACAAGCAAAAAAAAATAACAAAACATTAATTATATTCTGATTTTATAGTAATGAAAGCAAACAAAAAAAGAAACATAAACCTACATTTATTGAGTGGGGTCTTACAACTGTGACCAGTTTTATACTAAAGCTTCACTGAACAGTCCTAGGGGTACAGGCTGCCCTCCCCTCACCTGGCTGGGTGCCCCACACGCTGGCCAGGGTCCTGTGCATATTTACAATGCTATTTCAAATGCCTCCTTCCAGGAAGCCTCTTTATTGAGACACTTTTCTTCAGAGTTCATATTCAATACTTTTCCACTCCTTGCCTCCTCCTCCCATCCTAGGGGTGAGTATAAGACAATCCTCCATCTGTACCAGAACATCTGACCTTCACTTGGAGTGGTTCTGTGGGGGACACGGAGCTGGGAGGGAGCTGGCACATTTCCCGTTTGGCCTCTTGTGTGTACTATTGCAGTAAAAGAATAAAGGAGTCTTTGTGACTTTTGGTTTGGCGTGTCTTCAATAACCACCTTAACACCTGTCAGCTCGGCCCTCTCTTGAATTAATTAGATGTTAAATTTTGGAAGAAAGAGACAATTTAGAATATCACAGCATATCTGGACACAGATCAGAATATTTATCACTTGACTTTACCAGGATGTGGGGATGATGGAGAAGGTTAGGCACTGCTATGGCTTGAATGTGTCCCCTTTGGAGTTCAAGTTCAAATTTATTGCCATTATGATGGGATCTAGGGGTAGGGATTTTGCGTTAGTGTTAAACCCTCCTAGATGGATTGGTCCTTCATCAGAAGACTAGAAGGCATAAGTTTAAGCATCTCCTCTCTCTTCCTCCCTCTCTCCCCCTCTCTTCTTTCTGTATGTGAGGACTCGGCATTCATCTCTGTAGGGTGCAGCAGTAGGGCACCACCTTGGAAGGAGAGATAGGCCCTCACTAGTTATTAATCCTGCCAATGCCTTGGTCTTGGGCTTCTAGTCTCCAGTACTATGACATATTGTGGTTCTTTATAAATTATCTAGTTTCAGATATTTTGTAATAGCAGCACAGATAGACCAAGACAGGGCAATCAGCATAGCCCTCAGGGCCTTCACATGGTAGATTTGGGTTGTTCTGAGATAAGGCCTCAAGCTCACTATGTGGCTAAGGATGATCTTGAACTTCGGATCCTCTTGCTAGGACTTGCCCAGTGCTGGGATGATAAGTGTTCATGTTTATTATTATTATTATTATATGCAATGTTGAGGATAGAACCCAGAACTTGGTCTATGCTAGGTATTAGAGTCAGCTCCATGTGCTGGGAGAGAGCAACAGAGGGTCCTCCCTCTGTTGGCACCTTGCTTTGAATCTCCATAATGGCAGAGAAGATCCATTCTTGTTGTGTAAGCCACCCAACATCCAACCAGACAATTTAGGAGAGGAAAAGGTTTATTTCATGCTTACAGACTCCAGGAAAACACTGTCAATGGTGGAAGAAGCTGCTTATTCCCACAGATCCAAGCAGAGAGAAACCACTGCAGTAAGCAAACACCAACACCAGCAAGCAGGAACCACCAGAGCCCAAACTTCTCTGAACACACCTTGTAGGGCTGGACTCAGATCCATCCCCAAACACACTTTAGGGCTGGACTCCAAGACCAGAGATCTGCCAGCTAGGGGCTCAAGTAGGAAGTTTAATAAAAAATGACTGAGTTTTTAAGTCCAAACATTCAAACTATCACATTCAAACTACCACACTAGGTCAACACTCTACTAACTGAGCTACATCCACAACCCAATATTCTAGGTTTTGAACTAAGCTGAGTGTAAAGTATGATTTGTGTTAATATGAAGATCTAACTCTCAAGGTGAGCGTGTTTGGAGGTGTAGTTTTTAGGAAGTACTTTGGGTCCAGTGAGGTCATTGGGATAAGTCCAAATCCTGTAGAGGCTGATGTCTATGGACATTGGTAAGATAAGACACTCAAGAGCTCTTCCCAGGCCCACAAAGTCCTCCCTCTGTTGGCACCTTGCTTTGAATCTCCATAATGGCAGAGAAGATCCATTCATGTTGGGGAAGCCACCCAGGCTGTGGCACTCAGCTTTGTGAGACTGATGCATGAGTGCAACAACAATACAGAGAAAACTCATTGTCTAACTATGAAGTAAACAGAAAGATCTGCCAAAGCTTCGTGTAGTTGACAGAATGCAAGAACACAATGTCACCTTGAGCTTGACTTTAGGAAACCTCCCTTCAGGTAGCTCAGGTTTAGCAACACGATTGTTTCCTTCTGTGGGTCCCATCATACCTAGTTAGTTCTGCTGAGTAAGTAGTATGTCCTGAATCGTCATATTTGAAATATTATTGTTTTTTAGTTATCATAACTCAGCCATTAGGCAATGTGTAGGACATCTAACTATAATAATGCATGTATGAACACATATAAATCTACATAAAATAGTATAAAACTTAATAATACAGAAATTAAAAATAAGCTGAATATTGTATTAATTACTTTTCTTTTTGTTTTAGCCAGATACTTGACAGGAAGCAAATTAAAGCTGGTCATGGTGGCTCATGCCTATAATCCTAACACTCAGGAGGCAGAGGCAGGCACTTCTGTGAGTTCAAAGTGAGCCTGGTCTACATTACCTACCAAGTTCCAGGCTACCTGGAAGGGCTACATACCAGACCCTGCCTCAAAAACTACAAAGGAACAACTTCTTTGGGCTTATGCTTTGAGGAAACTGTTCAGCGTGATGTCCCAGGGAAGGCACAGTGGCAGGATTGGGAGGCAGCTGAGCTGTGAGCTTAGGTCACTGTCTTTTTTGGAAAATCAAATTGCAGGGGTCAGCACATCCGGAGTGCAATGGATAACACTTGCCTTTGGAAAACCATCTTTGTGATCATGGTATCACCCCTGCCAGGTAAGTATCTCTCTCTTTTTAAAAATATTATTTATTTGAGAGAGAATGAGAAAGGGAGAGAGAGAGAATGAATATGCCAGAGCCTCCAGCCACTGCAAACAAACTCCAGATGCATTCACCACTTTGCACATCTGGATTTACTTGGACACTGGGGCATCAAGCTCAGGTCCTTCAACTTTGCAAACAGGTGCCTTAACTGCTAAGCCATCTTCCAGCTCCGCTGACTTTTTAGTCAGCCTGAGACCCCAGACCTTGGAAGGGTGCTGCCACCTACTTTCAGGGTGGGTCTTTTCACCTCAGTTAGCCTATTCCAGAAGTGCCCAGAGATTTGTCTCCTAGTGAATCTAGATCCTGCCCAGGTGACTGCAATGTTAACCATCACACCCTGCTCCTACCAGGGCTAAGCTGGAGGACACAGCTTGCTGTATGTGAGAGCTAAGAAGCATGTTTAATGCTTTTTACTCAGTCTCTCTTGTTCTTTTGGATTTTCAATAGTCTTTTTTTTTTCCTCCTATGTGAGTAAATTTTTAAAAAATATTTTATTTACTTATTTGTAAGCAGGAAGATACAGACAGAAAGAAAGCCACACACACAGAGAGAATGTGCATGCTAGGGCCTCTAGCCACTGCAAACTAACTCCAGATGCATATGCCACTTTGTGAATCTGGCTTATGTGGGTACTGGAGAATCAAACCTGGGACCTTGGGCTCTGGAGGCAAGCACCTTATCTGCTGAGCCATCTTTCCAGCCCTATGTGAATAAATTTTACTGCGAGAATTCAGCGGACCCTCAGGCCTTTTAGCAGACTGATCTGGTCACTCCAATGAAATTTGCCTGACCCTTGTCCATCACTTCTGACTCCACTTCCTGCACTTCTCCCTGGGCTAAGGAAATGTTTCTCAAACTCATGAAATTAAACAACCCCTCTTCCTGCTTATGCCAGTGATCCAGCTCTTAGCATCCATAGCTATCCATGTGAGTGGTGGTGGCACAGAGCATACACAGGTGAGTGGTAGTCATCACTCAGTGGTGCTCACACAGTACACTCACATGATCAATTGCTGGGTACCATCATTAAGGCTCGTGTGCTTGATTCCAGTTACCATGCACACATTATGTATTAATTAAAATCACCCTGGCCTTCAAGCTCTTGGCATTTTCTATCTCTGCCCAAGTCTGCTGGCATGAGAACAGATTCCAACTAGGCCTTTCTCCTCTCTCTGTTTCTTTCTCTCTCCCCCCTCTCTCATTCACTCTCTATACTTCTCCAGTCCCCTAGCTTGGCTTTGGATTCACAGTTCTCCGGACTCCACCTTCTGAGTACTGGGAACACAGGTGTGTTCACCACACCCGCCTGGCCCTCCACCAGGCTTTTATTCTGGAAGAACCTCAAAGGCCTTCCACCAGGCTTTTATTCTGGCAGGACCTTGAAAGCGGAGCTTTCCAACACCCCACAACCTCCTAGCATTTCTTGGTCTCTTAAATGTTCTTTTCCTCAAAATTTACTAAGTGTTTGCAACGCACAATCCAATTTCTTCTTCAGCACAGCTCCTTAAGCATCGCAGAATCAAGAAGCCAGCAAGTGTTGTTGCATTTATTGCATGAGAAAACGACCCCTGCACTGCCACACGGAGTAAAATCAAACTATGGATGAAAAGGTCAGTAAAATTTAGAAAAAAGTTCAAAACGGAAATCCCAGGCTAAGGGTATGTCCATAAGAGTTCTGACCAGCTTACAAAGGACAGGAACAAATTGCATTGTAAAATATGAAACCTTAAAACACGCGAATACGTAACCTCACTCGCGAAAAGTTAAAATGAAAATAGATGCTTAGGAGACAGCTCAGCCAGTAAGGGGCTTGCCACTCAAGCATAAAGGCCTGAGTTCAGACCCTCAACATCCACATAAAAGCTGTAAAAACCAGGCATGGGGGCACACCTGTAATCCGCTGGGGAGACAGAGACAGGAGGATCCCCCAGGCTTGCTGGCCAGCTAGTTTGGGTGACTTGGTGAGCACTAGGTTTTTAGTAAGACACTGTCTCAAATTCTGAGATGGAAAACAACTGAGGAATATACTTGACACTGATCTTTGGCTCATGTGTATCCACACACATCCAAGTACAAAGGTACAACACACACACACACACACACACACACACAGAGAGAGAGAGAGAGAGAGAGAGAGAGAGAGAGAGAGAGAGAGAGAGAGAGAGAGAGAGAGAGAAAATCCACCCATACAAAAATACCAGTTTTTAAACTGTCAAACTGGATTACATACAAATGTTAAGATACCATATTCATGTTGGCTATACTGGAGGAAATGGTGGGTGTCTTACAGTGCTTGGGAGGGGAAAGTTTATAATTCTCATAAAGGAAGTTTAACATTAACCATTAGGGCTTATTTGTGCTGATGCTCTTGTTAGGGAAATGGCCATTTTTTTTTCTTAAAAAGAGTAAACTTAAAAATATAGACATGCGCTGGGTGTGGTGGCGAACGCCTTTAATCCCAGCACTCAGGAGGCAGAGGTAGGAGGATCGCCTTGAGTTCAAGTCCACCCTGAGACTACATAGTGAATTCTAGGTCAGCCTGGGCTAGCGTGAGACCCTACTTTGAAAACCAAAAAAAAAAAAAAATATATATATATATATATACATATATATATATATATATATATATATATATATATAGAGAGAGAGAGAGAGAGAGAGAGAGATACATGCACATGGGCTTGAGAGATTTTCAGTGGTTAGAGACACTTGCAAGCAAAGCCTGATGGGCTGAGCTTGATTCCCCAGTACCCACATAGGGCCAGATGCACAAAGTGGCTCATGCATCTAGAGTTCTTTCGAAGTGGCAAGGGGCTCTGGCATGCCTTTTCTCTCCCTCTCTTTCTCGTCTCCCAAATAAATAAGTAGAAATTAAAAAAATATATACACAATATGCAAAATTTAGAAGTACAAAAATAAACACAGAAAGCAAGTCTCCATAAGCATTAGTACTAACAGCTTAGTATTTACTTCTCCAGAGATAATCTAAGTGTATTTGTAGAAACTACAGTCATATGTCACAAATGGAAGTACATTAAGCAGTTATTGAACAATTTTTAGCTTACTCCAATGCTGTGATTTCATGTAGGACTTCTTTATTCTTTTAGACTGTCATTTATACAGTCAGCATAGAAAAAGAATTCTGAAATAATATTTGCCTCACGTTGATTTTTTTTCTCTGGTTTTGACAACTCAAGCAGTTTCATTTTTTCCAGATGAATACTTACAGGACTGAGTCAATAATAATTTGCATGAGAATTTGCATAAACCCACCACTGAATTTCAGCAAACATTTTACATTGTGTTCTAAGCAGTGTTGTAAAGTTGCCCTTCAAAAAAAAATAAAGCGAGATGAGCCTTTCTCCCTCTTCCCCTGTTTCTCTTTCCTTCTCCTGATCTCTTTCACCCCCTTCCCCCCTCTCAGTACCTTTCGTTGAGGCAGTGTAATGCTTTGCAGCCCTGCTAGCTGGCTTCAATCTCACAATTCTCCTGCACAATTCTCAGCCAGGATTACAGGCCTGTGTCACCTCATCAGTTTAGCTCCTCTCTCTATCTCTCTCTGTCTCTCTCTTTCTCTCTCTCTCTTTGTCTCTCAGCACAGTGAGTGGCCTTTATTTTACCATTTGTAGAAAACTGACATTTAAATTTATATTAAAACATTATCAGCAATATTAAAAACCATCTTTATTAATTTATTTGAGAGGGAAGAGACAGACAGACAGAAAGAAAGAGAATATGGGCCAGACAGGGCCTCTCATCACCGCAAATGAGCTCCAGATGCATGCACCACCTTATGTGTCTGACTTTATGTGGGTACAAGCTTGGCAGGCAAGTACCTTTAATGGCTGAACCATCTCCCCAGCCCATCAGTGACAGTTTTAAGCATCCATGATGCTCATAGATTCCACTTTGCTGACACACAGTTGTCATTCTATGTTCAAAAAGCAACGCTTGTCTGGAGCGAGCCCGTTACACATTTGCCACACTGGGTTTGATTCCCAGAACCCATGTAAATGCTGGGCAGGGTGGTACATGCAGATGATCCGGTGCTGGCCTGCTTTTGCTATTGTTTGGCCTCCATACTTGCGTGCACACACACATGCATTCCCTATTTGGGGGGACACAGCCCGGAATTTAGAGAAGACTAACCTCTGGAACAAATTGCTTCTAGAAGCAGACCTGGGAG
>PVHP010047796.1:0-12698 GCA_004024765.1 Zapus hudsonius | reverse complement strand
CTCTCTCTCTCTCTTGTTACCAGGCCATGGGGAAGATCGTAATTAGCTCATGTGTAAATTCATCAGCAGTAAAGAGACCACTCGTGTAAGCAATGTTAGAGTATGTGGATATTTTAAATTCCTATACTGTCAAATCAGCTCATTGTGGATAAATATAAACACTGCTTTGAAGAGTTTTGGGGAAACTTCAGTATCCTTAGTGTAGGCTGGACTTACTGGTAAGACAAGATAAAACCACTTAGAGATGAGCTCAGAGAATTGTCTCAAAATGAAAACCAAGTCAAGGCCAGGGGCACATACCAAGCTGTGGTCGCTCGCCATCAGAGCTGTGTGGGTGACCAGTTGTCTTCTGGGTGCTTGTCCCCCCTTCCTGCTAGAGCTGGGAGAGGCACTAGTAAGTGAAGACGCTGTAGCAGAACTCCCCAGGCCGAGTGGCTTCAGTCCTGGAGGTCCAAGATCAAGGCCTCAGCAGCGCTGCTGTCTCCTGAGGCCTCTCTCCTGGGCTTGTAAATGTCCCCCTGTCTGTCCCCTGTGTCCTCACTTCTGTGCTCACATCGCTGGTGTTTCTTCTATATTTCATAAGGACATTGGATCCTGTTGCATTGGGGCTGGCCATATCTACACTCCTATTTTGCATGTGCATGTGTGTGTCTGAGACAGGGTCTCTCACTAAACCTGAGGCTCACCGATTCAGCTGAACTAGCTAACCAGGGCTCCTTCTGCCTATAACATTCCCACTCCTAGATTACAGGCACATACACCTCACTGGGCTTTTCCATGAGTACTGGGGTGGGGGAGCCAAACTCAGGTTCTCTTGCTTTCAGGATCAGCACTTTACTCACTGAATTGCCTTATTTTCCTTAAAGGCTTCTTCCTAAACAGTCACATTGGGGTTAAGACTTTATGGAGGACACAGTGAAAACCCTCTCAACTAAACTTTACTGCTTTGTGTAAGCTGGGAAAGGCATTTTTTTTATTTCTCTGCTACAAACATGCTAATCTTGAAAGACCTCAGTGCAATAAGAAATAAAGATTCATATGAAGGCCTTGCCCATTCCTGTGTTCATTTCTGGGCCCTGTGACTTCACTCACTAGCTCTTATTCATCTAAGATTTGGTGCCTGCAGGGTTAATAGAGATTGTCAACTTGACAGGATCTAACATCGCCTAGTAGGCATGACTGTGAGGAATTTTCTAGATTGGGTTAGTGAATTATAGAATGACCCACCATAAATGTAGGTGCCATCTGGGGTCCCAGATGCAGTGAAAAGTGAATTGAGTACCAGGAATCACCTCTCTCTGCTTCCTTTCTGCAGAGACAATGTGACCAGCTGCCTCATATTCCTGCCACCATGCCCTCCTACCAAGAGGGACTGTGAGCTAGAATCAGCCTGCCCTTCTTCCCTCCCTCCCTCCCTCCCTCCCTCCCTCCCTCCGTTGCATTTCTCAGGTGTTTTGTCACAGCACCAAGAACAGAGCTAATGCAGGTCCCCAGGTATTGTTGAAAGTTCTTGTGTTGAACGTGTGTGTGTGTGTGAGCTGAATGTATGTATTGAGTGTGTTGTGTTGAAAATTTGTGGGTTCAGAAAGGATCAGATACATTACTCTGGAGAGAGGAATCCAAAACACAGGCCAGAGGGACAGAGAGCAGACGGCTCCTGAAGCAACCTGTTGCTGACTGCTCGTGTCTGCGGTGCAGGACCTCCTCATGTGATTAGTCCTCATGTGACTGAATGGCTCTTTTATGGCTTGTTTTTGGTTATTCACAATTTTATATGTTTGCTTTAGTTTTATTAAGGTAGGGTCTCTCTCAAGCCCAGGCTGACCTGGAACTCACTCTTTAATCCCAGGCTTTCCTTGAACTCACAGCAATCCTCCTGCCTCATCCTCAGATGTAATACTATTGGCAGGTATTTTGAACTTTATTTTTGAAAATTTACTTTATTACAATTTTCAAAGTATGACAAAGCTCCCTTTTACCATCCCCAAAGAGTTAGTGATGTACAGCAAAGCAAACTCATTTTAAGATGAGTATTTAAAAGTAAATGATAATGGCTGTAGAGATTTGTCCATCTTCTAAGAGCTAGCAGAATATTCAGGGAGTCATTACCAAGGTTATTAAGGCTGCTTCAAACATCCAGATGTATAGCTTAGTTCTTCCACTCAGGACCAAAGAACAAAAGTTAATTAAGCCAACACAGGAAAAACTAAGTTTCCCACGTGAGATGATGTTGAGTTTGTCCAACCAGTGTTTCCTGAGTAGTTTCCTCACAAGTGTTATTATTCTCTACCTTTTTTTTTTTGCACGTGTAGTGCGGTGTGTGTATGTATAGTTGTGGTGGATTGAATCAGATGTTCCCCATAAACTCATGTGTTCTGAATGCTTGTGACAGTTTGGGAAGTGGAGCCTTGCAGGAGGAAGTGTGCTGTTGGGAGCGAGCTTAGGTGGTGTCTCACTGAACAGAGCTCAGATCATTCTCTTGCTGCTATTTGTCACCTGCTGTGGTAGAGGTGATGTCCAGCCTCTGCTCATGCCATGCTTTCCCCTGCCATCATGAAGCTTCCCCTTGAGACTGTAAGCCACAATAAACCATTTGCTTCTACCTGCTGCATTTGGTTGGGTGTTTTGTCCTAGCAACGAGAAGGTAGCTACAATAATAATGTATGCATGTGCGTGTACTGATGCACATGCCCCAAGCACACTTGTGTGGAGGCCAGAAGAAACTGTCATGTTTCTCCTCCATCACGCTTCTGCTTGTATCCTTGAGAGAGAGTCTCTCACTAAAGCTAGAGCTGTCGTTTGGGGTCAGATGGCTCTCCAGTAAGCCTTACCTATTGTCTGGTCTCTTTTCCCCATAGGGCTGGTGTAACACGTGTGTGAGCACACCCAGCTCTTTACGTAGGCACTAGAGGTGGAGTTCAGGCTCTCAGGCACAGTTAGACTCTCACGCTTGCACAGCTCTTAACTGCTAAGCCTTTTCTACAACCCCAATCTTTTTTTCCCTTAAAAAGTATATCTAATTTTCTGCAAATAAAATATGACATTGGGACATAACTTGATATTTAAAATCACCTGTTCAGGTGAGATTGAACTTTCAGCAAGCATGCCTTACATCTGAAATATTTCCTGATGGCACACGAGGTTAGAACACAAGTGAACTCAAAGAAGTCAGGCAGGATTCTGCATGCAGAGCAGCTTGTCTCTAGACGCCACTCAGAAGCCTGAGGCTGCAGCTCACCCATTGAAGGTCATTTAGTTTTGACATAAGCCAGGATTCAGAAGTCCATAGATGAATCAGCAAGATCATAAGTCAACACAAAAAGCCCCCAAAGCCCACTTAGCATGACTGGGGTCTGCATTGCTTACGATAGATAGCAAACCAGATAAAAGAGGAAATAAGTTAAGTTTTGTAGGGTTTTTTTCTTATAAAACGTATTGTGCTCTTCTACTCTTAAATGTGACCTTACTACCTCTTATCATCCTGCCTGCACAGGTGCATTTGTAGGTAATAGAAATATGTTCCCATGGATTTTGTGCATTCAAGTGAATATTAAAAAGTTCTTTTGGGGCTGGAGAGATATCTAAGAGATGAACTTACCTGCAAATACTAACAACCTGGGTTCAATTGCCCAAAATGATGTTTGCATTTGGAGTTTGTTTGCAACAGCTGGAGGTCCTGGCACACCCATATTCATTGTCGTTCTTTCTCTCTCTCTCTCTCTCTCTCTCTCTCAATCTCTCTACTTGCAAATAAATAAATAGAAAATGTCTTTTGTCAGAATCTAGGAATACAGCTCAGTTGCCTTGGGGAAATGCTTTCTTGGCATGCACAAGGTCCTGAGTTTGTCCCCAAGAATTTAGCAAAAATAACCACAAATTTACAGTCCCAAGTCTGTAATCCCAATGCTGGGAGAGGAAACTGGTGGATGGATGGCACTCACTGGCCACTGATCAATAACTTAAGCCTAATTAAGTAAGCTCTTGGCTGAGGAGAAACTATGGGCACAAAAAGAAAGAAAATAGGCAATGCCCGAGGAACAGTACCCGAGGTATCCTCTGGCCTCCACAGGTATGTGAACACGCACTCATCACACACAGGAAGGCTTTTGAGATTATAAAGCAGAAGCCACATACAATATGCTTTGTTGTTAGGGGACATATGAAATGGTTCACTTTTGGAATGTTGAGCTTGTAAGTTTTTTCTTATTGTTACGACAAAATACCCGAGGAGAGCAAAGGATTTGTCTGAGTTCCTGTTCTCAGTGATTTCATTCAACTGTTGGCTGGACATTGTTTTCAGGTTGTGGTGAGGTGTGGAGAGTGGGTGGTGAAGCAAATCTATGCTCTGCATGGAGACAAGAAAGGACAGAGACCAAGAGGGGCTGGGGACAAAACCCCTCCATAGCCCCACCCTCACTTCTCAGTAATGCCATTCAATTAGGAAGCCATCAATGGACTGATCCACTGATGAGGAGGGTCCCAAGCCTCTGTCACATGAATGTTTGGGGGACATTTCAGATTCCAACCCTAACATGACTGGAACGGAGCAGGTCTGAACAATGGTCTCTCCATTTCTTCCCGTTCTCTCTTCTCCAGGTACAGAGGCAAAACATACAGGGCCGTGGTGAAGATCGTGCGAACGTCAGACCAAGTAGCAAATTTCTGCCGCCGAGTTTGTGCCAAGCTGGAATGTTGTCCAAATTTATTTAGTCCTGTGCTGGTTTCTGAAAACTGCCCAGAGAACTGCTCCATTCATACCAAAACCAAATACAGTAAGTACGATATATGGGGAAAACAAGAAACTTAAGTTCGTAGGCCTGAACTGTGCTATAGTATATCTGGTTTTTGTTTCATTCCCTCTTGTTCCAGGACACAGGAGAGGTGGGGGTGGGAGGAGAGAGCTCTGACAGCTTAATTAAACAGCCCAGAAATGAACTTTGGGTTTAGGTCTTATTGTATAAGACTTCTAAATCCTAGGCTCAGGGCTGGGGACAAGGCTTAGTGCTTTGCAAGTGTGAAGATCTGAGTTCATGGCATCCTGGACAAGGTGAAATGCACCTGCAATCCGGGTGCTGGAGACCAGGAATCCCTGCTGCTCCCTGCCCAGCTGGTCTTGCTGAATAGAGAAGTCTAAGTTCAACAAAGGTCCCTGTCTCAGCAATACAAAGAGTGACAGAACAAGACAATTGAGGTTGAGCTCTGGTCTACACATACACATGTGTGCACACATGCACATGTCCATTGCACACACGAAGAATCAAAGTGCCAGGATGCCTTGGGTCCTCAGAGAATGCATATTGTGACTTTCAGTGGAAGAACAAGTCTTGGAATGGTGAGCTGTAATAGCTGCTGCCATCCAGTACAGATAGAGGCTCTGAGACGCTACCAACATTACTACTTTTTCCCTGTAGCCTATTATTACGGGAAGAGAAAGAAGATCATTAAACCTCCGATTGGGGAAAGCAACCTGGAGCCTGGACACCCAAAACCATCGAGGAGAAGGAAACGACGGAAATCCGTCTTTGTGCAGAAGAAACGGAGATCTTCTGCCGTGGACTTTGCAGCGGGCTCGGGGGAGGTATGCTTTCCTGAAAAGTGCATTGAAACCTTGGAGGGGTTATTCATTTTGATTTGCGTGTGTGTGTGTGGTATTAGGGTTCAAATTCAGTCTTGTGTGTGCCAGGCAAATGCTCTACCCCTGAGCTACATCCTTAACCCTTGGTGTTTTGAGAGATCATCTCACTGTGTAACTCAGGCTAGCTTCAAACTCTGAATCCTCCCGCTTCAGTCTCTGAGTGCTGGGATTGCAGGGGCAGCATTTTGTTTTGGACACATATTTCTCCCTGACAGGGAACTGCTTTACAATGCAGGCTACAGCTTCCATTTGCCACAGAGTAATTAGAAACATGGGAGCAGAGGGCGCTGGGTGGGGGCTCAGCGTGAGGACTTGAGTTTGGCACTGATGTGGCACTCACCTGGGATCCCAGTGCTGGGAAGGGAGAGATGGGAGGATCCCTGGGACTTGCTGTGTAGCTAGTTAGGCAGATCTGTGAGTCCCAGGTTGAGTGAGAGGCACTATCTCAAAATGTAAAATAAAATCAAATAAAAAGTAGGAAAGCAATTGAGGAAGACACCGAATGTTCACCTCTGATCCCCAGCGCAAACACAAATAAACACTCATAGGCATGCACACATATACCATATATATTCCCAGGGAGCGAGATAGAAGGAGGGACGGAGGGAGGGAGGATGGAAGGATGGAAGGATGGAAGGAAGGAAGGAAGGAAGGAAGAAAGAAAGAAAGAAAGAAGAAGGAAGGAAGGAAGAAAGAAAGAAAGAAGAAAGGAAAGAAGGAAGGAAAGAGGAAGGAAGGAAGGAAGGAAGGAAGGAAGGAAGGAAGGAAGATGGGACAAGAAACATGGGATGGGAGCACCTAACCATGGGACCATGGGCTCAGTCTGCAGAGGCCCCTGGCATCACCCTTGCTAAGCACTTTCCTCTGAGGTCAAAGCCCAACTGTGTGGCTATTGGTGCAGGTTACGCAGCTGCTGTCGTTCAAACTCCTTTCCTCTCACTCCGTCACACATATTCCTGTATTCTTAGGAAAGTGAATTGGAGGAAGCAGACGCCCTGGAAGATGACACTGCGAGTGAAGAGACAGGCTCTGAGCTCCGGGATGACCAGACAGACACCTCATCAGCAGATGTGCCCTCTGCCCGTCCCAAGAGGACGGTGACCCTGAGAAGCAGCTCAGAGGCTGCACGAAGGCCTCCAGTGGAGAGGACACGAAGGAGCCGCACAGCACCAACCACCGTCTCTGAGGAGGATGGGGACAAGGGTCCACCTGCCAAGCCTGAGACCCCAGAGGTGAGCTTGGAGAGCAAACTTGGCATGTTTGTAAGAACATGAATTATAGTTTGGGGTGTGATTTAGGGAAACCCCTTTAAAATGACAAAACAGGGCTGGAGAGATGGCTCAGCGGTTAAGGCACTTGCCTCCAGTGCCTAAGGCCCCGGGTTCAATTCCCCAGGACCCACATAAGCCAGACCCACAAGGTGGTGGCCCTGGTGCGCTCTCTCTCTCTCTCTCTCTCTCTCTCTCTCTCTCTCTCTATCTCTATCTCTATCTCTATCTCTATCTCTATCTCTATCTCTATCTCTATCTCTATCTCTCTGCCTGAAAATGAATAAATGAAATATTTTTTTTAAATGACAAAACAACAGCAAATTCTCCATCACCATTCCCAATTCCAAGAGCAGAACGACTAATTTCATCTCATGTCAGAGAAGGTCATGGAGCACGAGAAAGGATCCCCAGGACTGGGATAACATCCTCATTTCTGGATGCCTTTAACCCCACCTTGCTGTGGGTGGGGAAGATTCAATTCCTCCAAGACTGGCATTCTAGAACCTCATCTTCACATCTCCTGTCTCTGTGTGTTCTGTTTCCCATTCTCCTCCATGGGAGGAGCTATCCAGATCTGCCTAATCCCACAGTTCAAAGTTGGGTACATTCCTCAATTGCTTTCCACTTTATTGGAGACAGATCTCTTAAGGAGCTCACCAATTAACTAAACTGGCTAGCCAGCCAGCCCTAGAGATCCATCTCTCTGCCTCCCTAGCACTGGGATCAACACACCCAGCATTTTACATGAATGCTGGAGACTGGACCAGGTCTTATGCTTGAGCCATTCGTCCATGAAACCATTTCCCCAACCCTGGAGACTGACTTTCTGTGGCTATCCAGGTGCCAAATGGTAGACCAAAAGGCTCTTTTTCAATCCTGCCACTAAAGCCTAAAGGGCTTTGAAAAGGACGTAGCCAACCCAGTGTGCAATGACTGTCTTCTGCCCTCCCCACTTTCCTGCAGGAAACCAAGCAGGAGGAGGAGGAAAGACTTGTCTTGGAGAGCAACCCATTGGAGTGGACGGTCACCGATGTGGTGCGGTTCATTAAGCTGACCGACTGTGCCCCTTTGGCCAAGATCTTTCAGGAGCAGGTACAGTGGCTTGATGTGTCATTGTTCATTCGTGTTCTGAGACTCCAGATCTTAAAGGAACTAACTGCCTAGCTAGCTCACCTGGCTTCCCAGATAGAGGTTGAATTTTGGAGTGTCCCTTCAGCTGTAGTCAAGGGGTTTGTAAGTGGATGCTTCCATGCTGCTGTGCAGGTGTGGTATACCTGAGAGCCTTTTTTCTGCTATTCACTGGCCTCACCAGGCCACAGGGTATGTGGCTGTTCTGACCCTATTTATTACTTCCAAGTGAGAAGTGGACATTCAGGCTCTAGCCTCCATCTGCACTGACCCCATCTTGGGGAGCTCACTGTTAACTGACACACAGGGATAAAATCCCCTGCTTGGTCTTTTCAGATACCACCTTGTTAGGGACTAAGGGTGCCCAGTTGCAGCCTTGCTAGACTCGAAGACAGTGCTGATTCCTGGGGCTGACCTGGTGGGTTAGTTTCTTTCTCATTGCTGAAACAAATACCTGACCAGAGGTGAGTTACGGAAAGGCAGGGCTTGTTTGTGCCTTACAGTTTTGAGGGCAAGGCATGGCTGCAGGACCAGAAGAGAGCAAGAAGTGGGGGATGGCTAGAAAGCCTCCAGGCTCCATCCCCTGAAGGTTCCACAGCCTTCCCACATGGTGCTACCAGCTGGGGACCAAGTGTTTAAACACATGAGCCCATGGAGGACGTTCCACATTCTGTCCATAACTCCTAGTGTGAACACTTCAGCCACATCTCCCTGTTGGCTTTGGCTACCACTGAGTCCCCAAAATCTATGCTTCTTTTGCTGGTCCTGTGGCTACAGCAAGAGGCTTAGGATGGGCCCTGTGGGCAACACTTATGGGCAAATCTGAGTTACTAATGACTTCAGCTTTAAGTCTTGAGCAAATGAGGCACCCAAATAAATGGTGGAAATAACCAAAGAATTCAACGCTGTGTCATGCACTTGACTTGTCTGCCTATTTGTCTCTTAGGTTCTTCGGTTTGGTTCATGGATTATGTCTGGTGGTTTTAGTTCCTGTGGTAGGAGAGTTAGGGGAGCGTGTGCCTGCTCAGCCTTTCCCAAGTGGAAATCCTCTGTCCATCATTTCTTATTTGACGCAGCTTTCGTCACTGCTTGCTTACCTTTGTCACTTCTTCCATCATCCAATAGTTTAAAGCGGATGGTATTGTGATGGACCAATGAAGAAACAATGTATGCAACCTGTAACTTAATGTGAGACAGTTCTCATGTATGTTTCCTCTTAAATAATATGAAAACTATTGATATTCTGTACACATTTCACTTTGCTCTGGCCTTCTGTCAAAAGTTTAAGTCTGTGGTTCTTGGACCCAGCTCAGTTTGTAGTATTGTTGGGAATGTCTCAGAGTAAATATCTCTCTTTTAAGACCTTGTGGTTTTTTTTAATGTTGTATTCCATTTAATTAAAGATGTGCTTCTCCAGCCTATTTATGTTTTTAATAAGCCAATAGTCTAGAAGATCCATTTACAAGCATTGAACTAGAAAATAATCTGGTTTCCTATTCACATATGGGGTTTTCTCTAGCATTTCTTCCCAGTGGTGTAGTAATAAGTTGTAAAGAGCAAATTAATAAGCTTCCCATTTCTCTTCTCCCTCCTCACTGTTAGTAGGTTAGTAGTTCTAGACGTTTGGGTCTCTGGCTAAGAGTGCCCACAGAGGTCCACCAGGTGAAATAATCAGTCGAATCCTACCTTGAAGCTTCTGGAGACACTGGACACACCCTTTTTAAGGAATAAATGGGGCTGGGCAGGAGCACCCCACCATGGTTTTCTGACATTCACTGACTGTCCTTCCTTTCTGGGTACCACTGAAAGCAGATAAACAGAAAGAATCTCTTTTTGAACTACAAGACTAGGGTAATGACTTTGTCCCTTCATTACAACCCACAAACAGTAAAAAGAGAATCAGAAGTAATGAGGTGATATGGACCTTGTTGAGAAAGCCACATTTCTGTCTCTAGAAAAATATTGAGCTGGGCTGTCGAGATGGCTCAGCGGTTAAGGCACTTGCCTCCAGTGCCTAAGGCCCCGGCTTCAATTCCCCAGGACCCACATAAGCCAGACCCACAAGGTGGTGGCCCTGGTGTGTTCTCTCTCTCTCTCTCTTTTTTTTTCTCTCTCTCCTCTTTACTTGAAAATGAATAAATAAAAAAATATTTTAAAAAAGAAAAAGATTAAGCAGCAAGTGGGAAGGAAGCCTGTGTAAAGTGGTGCCTGAGGTAGCCTGGTAAGGTTATGGTCAGACAAGCGCCAACCATTGTATTCCAATCCATGGCCAGTGCTGATTCTATAGGTTCAGTTCTACCAGTGTGTACCTGCTGGCTCCCGTGAACATTCAACATACACTGTTTAAACAGCTGTTACGTGATTTATAATACCTAAACTATTCCTCTGAGATATGCGGTGTTCTCTATTTCTAAAGCTTCACTTTTGGTTTATTTTCTTTTAGGCTCAAATGTCCAATTTTAAGCAGTAAACATTTTTCTATGACATCAAAACAAAGGGCAAATTTTGTCCCTTCCAGATGCTAAGTTAATTGCAGGAGCTCAACACCAGCTGTAGCATGAGAAGTTACCAGGGAGTCTTGTGTGTTGATATCTTGTGGAAATTCTCAGTGAAAGTCGGCTAGTTTGGAGCAGGGCAAAGATCAAATACCAGTTATACAAAGGCTTTCTTTATGGCACTAAAAGCCCACTTTCTAACAGTATCTTGGAATATGTCAAGGAAATGAACCTTGGGTAGCAAACAAAGAGCCAAGTTCTGCCTATTCCAACAGCAGTTAAAACCTTCATCCTTCATGTGTGTTTTGCTTCTTTTATGAAAAGAAAAATCAGTAGGCTTTAATTGACTTATTTCCATTGAATTTTGCATTTCACGTTAGGCATTTTCACTTGTTAAAACAAAAAAGAAAGTACTGCCTACTGCGCCGTCTGAAGTGCTTGGACATCGGAGTCCTTTAATTACTAATTTTTACTAATTTGCTCCATAATCTCTTAACCCAAATGCCATGACTCTGATTTGGTGAGGCCTCCAGTAGGTCACTGCAGGCATTTCCTGAGGTTTTAGCTGAGCTGAAGCCCAGAGGTTTTATTCATCAGCGTACAGAAGCTGTGTGTGCTCGTGCCTCTGGGCATGGGAGTTCAGAGACAGTTATAATCACCAGTTATAATTCACACATCAGTAACTTAGAAAAAAAAAGACCCACAACTCTGGATCTGTTTGTTCACTATTTGCAAATTAATCTGCTTACATATGAAAATGGACATATGAAAACGGAAAATGAAAATTAGTGATTAACTTTGTAAAAAAAATATTTCAGGATCATTAACAGCGTAACTTCTGGTTCATACATGCAGTAGTTACAGTCTCGATGCTGGATCAAAACAACCAACCAGTAGCAGCTTATGGTAGGAGAGAATTTATTTCAGGGGAAGGCATGGCGGGAGCAGACAGCTGTGTGTCACACCCTTACATCAGCAGGGAGGAAGGACAGAGACTTAGCTGAGTGCAATGAACAGGGCTGGCTACTAACACCTCAAGGCCTTCCTCCAGCGAGAGACCTCCTTCAGCAAGAGTCTACCTCCCAACAACTCCACAGCCTTTCCACACAGCACCACCAACTGGGGATTAACATGAGGTGATGGGGTTCACACAAACCATTAAGAGTCTTCTTCCTCCTTTTGACTTCTATTGAACTGTGTGTTAGTTACTTTTTTTTGGTCACTAAAAAATGCCCAAGAAAAGCATTTAAAGAGTAAAATGTATATTTTGCCTGATGGTTTCAGTCCATGGTCATTTTGGCTCTGTGGTTTCTGAGCTTGCGAGAGAAAATCATGGTGGGGAAGACTTGCTCACGCCATGAGAGACAGGAAGAACCTCCCAGGGTAGGCTTTCCTGGGTTCCCTCCTAGTGACCTACCTCCTCCAAAATAATCCTTGCCTCCCAGTGATGCCATCTTATGATGAATCCATTGGTTAGCTCAGAGTCCTCAGAACCAGTCACTCCCCAAAGGCCCATGAGCCTTTAACACATGAGCATTCGGGAGGAATACTTCATACTGAAGCTGTAACAACCTGAATATCTCTCAAGGAAGTCCCATGACATTTAGGGACCTCTGTGAAGATAAAAATAAATTTTCTATGTGCTGAGTTTAGCTTTCATGATGTATATCATGTCATATTTCATTTCTTGATAATTAGCATTCCACTCATGGTGATTCTGTTTGACCTAACAGGCGATCCTCCAGTAGTTCTGAATGGCGTAGGAACATAGTTATAAACATTATGTCAGCTGTGAAGTCTTGTATGTCATCTACATAATCCAGGAGAAAAATGGGAGCTTCTTGCGAAGTAAAACAAAGGCTTTCTGAGACCAGTGGTGCTTTGGAATCCCAGAGTCTCCGTATTCCTCCATATTTTGTAGTATTCTGACTGCATTTCATTTTCCCCGGCTGTGTCCCTGTTCACCCTTTTCCTTCCCACCCCACCCTGAGGTGCAACAGTTACTGAACTCTACAACCAATTGGGGGGCCCAGCGTTAGGGTTAGCCCTCACGGTACCCTTCCTAGCATGGTCTTCTCCCGATGGTGACACGAGGAGTTCTGTTTCCTCTCACTTAAGGAGGATGGGCACATAGAGGTGACAGCTGTCAGTGACTCACTATGAGCAGGC
>PVHP010047795.1:0-12957 GCA_004024765.1 Zapus hudsonius | reverse complement strand
ATACTCACTGAGCAGATAATCCTGTCTCTTTCTCACATACATGGCCTAGAAGGACTTCTGACTCTCTAGGGACCGGTAAGGTCTCCCCAGCCCCTTACCACAGCCTGTGGTAAGGGGCTGGATTTCTCTTCCACATGAACCTTTCCTTCTCATGATCTTTTCTTTTCCTGCTTGTTTAGCTGAACAGCATTGATTTTGTTAAAACCTCTCCCACATGTTCTCCCCACACTGGTGGCTGGAAAGCTCTGTAACTCCCCATTTTCCTTTAAATAAAGTCTCCCACTATACCTTAATCTCTGGCTGCTCTATAATTTTAATTCTTTAATTTTATAGACAAGGATTCGGGTACTCCTTGAATTTTGAGGTGCACTGGAATTTTTGCTGGGTGTTATCTAAACTCTAACCCTCAGCTCTGTCCTTACAGCTTTATGTGGGTACTGGAACCAATTCACATGCCCCTTACCTAACAAATGTGGTCCAGCCAGAAAAAGAAATATAGTACTTATACATGCAAGCACGTGAATGAGCCTTATTACAGTTAACTTCTCTGGTTGCTGTGACAAAGAACCCAACCAGAAGGCAGCTTTGGGAAGGAATGGGTTTATTTTGGCTTACAAACTCGAGGGGAGACTCCATGATGGCAGGGAAAACGATGGCATGAGCAGAGGGGTGGACATCACCTCCACCACAGCACTGCAAACAGCAGCAGGAAGGTGTGCCAAATACTGGCAAGGGGAAGCTGGCTTATAACCCCCATAACCTGCCCCCAACAACACACCTCCATTGTGGTTCCAATTATAAAACTTCCATCCGCTGGGGATTGTGCATTCAAGAACACATTAAGTTTATGGGGACCCCTGAGTCAAACCACCACAAGCCTTAAATACATAATGGCAAAGTAAAATCAGCCAGAGACTAAATTAGGCCAGGTGTTGTTTTATTCCGTTTATACTGACTATTTTCAATATGTAAATCCATTCCAACATTGTAGAAAGTCCGGCCTTTAATCCCAGCACTCAGGGAGGGGGCCGATCCCCTGAGAATTAGTGAATTCCTGGTCAGCCTGAGCTAGAGCAAGACCCTACCTTAATAAGTAAATAAATAAGTAGTATCTGGATGGCTGACAGCAATAGGGCTGGGAGGAGGGGAGTGAGCGCTAAGGGGTGTGAGTTTCTATGTGGGGTTGAGACAGAATAGGAGAAAGCTCGCTTCTTGTAGTCAGTTTCAGTTAGAAACTGAGACCCAAGCTGGACGTGGTGGCGCACGCCTTTAATCCCAGCACTCGGGAGGCAGAGGTAGGAGGATCGCCATGAGTTCGAGGCCACCCTGAGACTACAGAGTGAATTCCAGGTCAGCCTGGGCTAGAGTGAGACCCTACCTCAAAAAACCAAAAGACAAACTCAGGAAGAATAAATTATGAATCATTAAGTTTATTTGGGGAGAAAGCACAAGTTTTGGAGTTTATTTAAGGGGAATTGGGATCTGGGAAGGAAGGCTAGAACAAGTTCTTGTGTGGAAAATCTATTTCATAAAGATTGAAGTTTTAGAGAAACAGACTTTTTTTTTGTTTGTTTTCGAGGTAGGGTCTCGCTCTAGCCCAGGCTGATCTGGAATTCACTCTGTAGTCTCAGGGTGGCCTTGAACTCATGGTGATCCTCCTACCTCTGCCTCCCGAGTGCTGGGATTAAAGGTGTGCACCATCACACTCAACTGAGAAACTGAGGCTTTTAAAGAGAGGGTTAGAAGAGATACACAAGGCACCTGCCCTGTGTCTTCCCCAGGAGGGGAGAGGAGTTACTGGAGCACCCACGTGGTAGATCCAGAGTGTAAACACGCACGTGGTGGGTGCAGAGCCCTTAGGGAGGCTGTATATGCAGTGAAGGATGAGAAGTTACCCCAAAGTATAAAGCAGAAAAGTTCCCCAGACCAAGACACTATATTATGTCCCCACCACCTAGCCAGGCTCAGTAAAGGGAGCCAGACTCATGTGTGTCCCTGTGAAGGGAGACAAGTAAAAAAGAGAGAGCCCCCCCCCCAAGAAGCAAAGAGCAGCCTTTATAGTACCAGGTTCAGGTAAACCAGGGGAAGACCCCCGAGATTGGGAGGGCGGACCCCTAAACTAACCCACACCTGACCCAGCCCGCTTGGACCAAAGTGCACTAGACCGTGGACAGCAGAGGGCGCTGTAGATCAGTCTGGGTCGGGTACGAGTTCCAGTTCTGCCAGGGCCAAGTGGCCTGCCTGGTTCTCTCTGGGCCTCAGTTTCTTTTTCTTTTCTTTTCTTATTAATTCCTTATTAAAAATTATGACAGGGCTGGAGAGATGGCTCAGCGGTTAAGGCACTTGCCTCCAGTGCCTAAGGCCCTGGGTTTAATTCCCCAGGACCCACATAAGCCAGACCCACAAGGTGGTGGTCCTGGTGTGCTCTCTCTCTCTCTCTCTCTCTCTCTCTCTTCTTGAAAATGAATAAATAAAATATTAAAAAAAGATTATGACAGAACCCAAACTTGGGGTTCATAAATCTGGTGGCCCCTCTGAACCCTAAAATCCTGCATCAGGGTCACCCACACCTAGGTTTGCCTGGACCAAGGAATTTCCCTGGGGCATCTTGGGATGTTCAGTACTGAAGTCAGGCCAGTGCTCATCTGTCAATAAATGTGGCCTGTTTGACCTTCTGGGAGAAGGTCTCTCCCCATCACAAACACCTTGAGATTTGTGGAAAAGACAGCAACACACACACCGCCCAACAGGATCAAGAAAAGCCTGTTTTTCTTTCCCTGTCTGATAACTGATCCTCCCGGGAAAGCTTGCTGTGCACACCTGGCCATTTCCCGGGTGTCAGAGCCAACAAGCCTTGGGATCCCTAACTGGGGGGGGGGGGGGAGATGGACACAGGTCATTTGAAACAAAACTCCTGCTCAGCCCCAGGCCCAAACCAATTGCATCCAGATCTGGAGGTGCAACCTCGGCTATGAGTACTTAAATAAAAAGGTGTGGAAAGTGTCTGGAAGGCCTAACTACCTGATTCCCCAGCACCCATGTAAAGCCAAATGCAGAAGAGAGGCGCAGGCATCTGGAGTTTGTTTGCAGGGGCTGGAGGCCCTGGTGCGCCATTCTCTCTGGCTCTCTCTGATTGCAAATAAATATATAAAAATATTTTTATAAAGTATTAGAGGCTAGGGAGATGGTTAAAGCTGCTTGCAAAACCTGCTGGCTCCTGGTTCGATTCCCCAGGACCCACGTAAAGCCAGCCATACCAAGTGGCACATGCGTCTGGAGTTTGTAGTGGCAAGAGGCCCTGGAGGGTCCATTTTCTCTTTCCAAAACAAATTATGGGGCATGGTGAAACACACTTTTAATCCCAGCACTATGGAGGCTGAGGTAGGAGGATGGCTGTGTGTCTGAGGCTAGCCTGGGACTATAGAGTGAGTTCAAGGTCAGCCTGGGCTAGAGTGAGACCCTACCTCAAAAACAGACAAGTGAAAAAACAAAAAGTCGGGCTGGAGAGATGGCTCAGAGGTTAAGGCACTTGCCTCCAGTACCTAAGGCCCACGGTTCAATTCCCTAGGACCCATGTAAGCCAGTCCCACAAGGTGGTGGCCTGGTGCGTTCTCTCTCTCTCTCTCTCTCTCTCTCTCTCTCTCTCTCTCTGTTTGAAAAATGAATAAATAAAATATTTAAAAAAAAGTCTTGGGCGATACTATACCTTGCTTCCATTACATCCTATGGGAAAGGAAAACACACTTGAACTCTAATTCTAGCGCCTGCCTTAATGAGCTGCCAGACAGTTCTTGCTAGTTGCTGGAAATATAACAACTTTACCCATGACTCTTGTATTTTTTGTTTTTTTCAAGGTAGGGTCTCACTTTAGCCCAGGCTGACCTGGAATTCAGTATGTAGTCTCAGGGTGGCCTTGAACTCATGGTGATCTTCTTACCTCTCCTCCTTCCCCAGTCCTGGGATTAAAGGCATGTGCCACCACACCCGCCTGTCATCCTGTGACCTTGTGGAATGCTCTCTCTGAAGACCAGCTCCAGCCTTTGCAGAAATGATAACCCTGGAGGAAAATTGCTGGCCTTCCATCCTGAACACACCCACTACGAATTTAGTAACCTCAGGCATTGGGCTTTAATAACCTGGTATGCTTTTTGTTTTTGTGTTTTTGAGATGAGGTCTTGGTCTAACCCAGGCTGACCTGGAATTCACTATGTTGTCTCAGGCTGGCCTCAGACTCAAAGGCGTGCATGACCATATCTGGCCTGTTATGCTTTTAATTCGATGAATAATTCCTCCTGAGACTCTTACAAGTAAAAAGTCTCTTATCTTTAACTGCTTTTATCTTTGAATCTCCAATTTACTGACAATTAAATTCAAACTAAAATATCAAGATAGAACTTATTGAGCCGGGCATGGTGACGCACCCCTTTAATCCCAGCACTCGGGAGGCAGAGGTAGGAGGATTGCCATGAGTTCGAGGCCAGCCTGAGACTACAGAGTGAATTCCAGGTCAGCCTGGGCTAGAACGAGACCCTACCTCGAAAAACCAAAAAAAAAAAAAAAGATAGAATTTATGAATTATAGCAGAGTTATTTTTTTCAACATTGTTCCATATCAGGTAATAAACATGGGTTCATATTTGGGAAACAGTTTGCTCATGTTTATTGAGGACATTAGAAATATACCCTAGGGGCTGGGAAGATGGCGCAGCAGTTATAGGTACTTGCTTGCAAATCCTGCTGACCCAGGTTCAAATCCCAAGCCACCCAAATAAACCAGACACAAAAAGTGACAGAAGAGCTGGAGAGATGGCTCAGCGGTTAAGGCACTTGCCTCCAGTGCCTAAGGCCCCTGGTTCAATTCCCCAGGACCCATGTAAGCCAGACCCACAAGGTGGTGGCCCTGGTGCTCTCTTTCTCTCTCTCTCTCTCTGCTGGAAAATGAATAAATAAAATATGTATTAAAAAAAGTGACAGAAGTGTCTGATGTTCATTTTGAGCCCTGGAGTGGCTACGTACACACACACACACACACACACACTGCCGTCTGTCGTCTGAGAAAGCTCTGAAGTAGAAAACAGCCCTCGAAGTGAGCTCGGAACCAACAAGAACACAAGCTCTCCTGCAGATCACGTGCTGAAGTTGACATCACGTTCTTGCCCACCGAGCCCACGCAGGAACGCACGGGCTTGAGCTTGCGGTGGACATCAGAGCCCACTCAGCAGCTGTGTCAGGGTTCTAGAAGGAAAACCAAGCCTGCTGTCTGTTACCAGCTCAGTCATTATGGAAAGGGCCACTGAATGTCTTCTGTGGATACCCACCTCCGAGAGGTAGGGTCATCAGACCGGGAACTGAATAACTTATTAGAGTTTTAATTTAAAAGAACAGACCTTTGAAAGGAGCGTAGGAGGGCAGGCAGGGACCCGTGACGGAATAGTACAGTCTGTTTTTTTTGTACAGGACACACACACAGGCCAGACCTGGGCTCTGACCAGAAAGACAGAACACTAGCAAACTAAGCAAACGTTTTTATTGTGTATTTAGAGATAGGGTCTCACAGAGCCTAGGCTGGACTTGAACTTACTCTGTAGATAAGGATGACCTAGAACCTCTGAGTTTCCTGCTGAGTGCTGGAATAATAGGTCTGCATTACCACATCCCAGGTGGTGCAGAGCTGGGGATCAAACTTAGGACTTTGTGTGCATGCTAGATAATCATTCTACCTACTGGGCATGGGCTGGACAGATGGCTCAGGGGTTAAGGTGCTTGCCAGCAAAGCCTAACGACCTGGGTTTGATTCCCCAGACCCCATGTAAAGCCAGATGCACAAAGTGGCACATGCATTTGGAGTTCATTTGTAGCAGCTGAGGGCCCTGGCGTGCCATTCTCTCTGTTTCTCTTCTCTCTGCTTGCAAATAAAATATTAGGAAAAAATAAAAAGTCTTCATTCAGCAGAGATCAAAAGCAAACTAGGGCCTGGAGAGATGGCTCAGCAGTTAAGGAACTTACCTTCAAAACCTAACCACTCTGGTTCGAGTCTCCAGTACACAAAGTGGCGCATGCATCTGGAGTCTGTCTGCAATATCTGGAGGTCCTAGTGTGCCCATTCTCTCGGTCTGTCTGCTATCTCTCTCAGATATCTAAACAATAGAGATTTAGAATATCTATTATAAATAATAATAGTAAATATGATAATATATATAAATAATATGCAAAATAATAAGATATAATAGCTATCTCTCAGATATCTAAATAATATATATTATATAAATATAATATTTAAATATAATTATTTATAAATTTATAACTATTTATATATAATTATTTATAATTAAATATTATAAATATATAAATATCTATTTATTAATAAATAAGCAAACTTTATTCATTGCAAATAAATAAAAATATTTAAATAAACAACAACAACAACAAAAGCAGGCTGGGCTCTGATGCCCCAGTGCTGAACAGACCTTCAGGTTTGAGAGCCCTGCTTTGAATAACAGGAAAAAGTTCCAGATTTGGGGTTCAGCAAGCAGCGCAAGAGGAGAGACTTGGCACTTGGTATCTGGGACATGAAGAAGGGCTCTTGGACCCAGTCTGAGAGAAAGAGATCAGGGAGCAGCTTAGCAACTCAGCCAATCCTGGCAGGAAACCAAGAGGCTATTGGACACCTATAAACACCCGGCCTGGCGTGGATTTCAGGAACCACTGGGCTTTTGATTCTTAGTGGCCACTCTCTTCCCAAAGTCAGGCCCAAGGGGACACAGGTCAGAGGTGTCTAGGAACACCAGAACCAGAGAGTGACCGTCCACACAACCATCTGTGGACTGGTCATGGTGGTGAGCAGGGGGTGTGTTTGTTTCCTTGAACTCTGATTGGTAGCTTCAATGGCAGGCACTTCTTTTTTTTTAATATTTCATTTATTCATTTTCAATCAGAGAGAGAGAGAGAGAGAGAGAGAGAGAGAGAGAGAGAGAGAGAGAGAGAGAGAGAGAGAGTGAGAGCAAGAACACACCAGGGCCACCACCTTGTGGGTCTGGCTTATGTGGGTCCTGGGGAATTGAACCCGGGGCCTTAGGCACTGGAGGCAAGTGCCTTAACCGCTGAGCCATCTCTCGAGCTCCCAATGGCAGCCACTTCTGTGACACCATCCAGGACAGATGTAGGGCAGGATTGGAAGTGACCAGGAGACAGAGACCTCCTCTCAGGAAGGGAGATGCTCCTGGGATAAGAGACGTGGCTATTGTGATTTTTTGGGGGGGGAGGGATAGGGTCTCGCTCTAATGCAGGCTGACTTGGAACGCACTCCAAGCCAAGGCTGGCTTTGAGCTGATGGCGATCCTCCTGCCTCAGCTTCCTGAGTGCTGGAGTTACAGACTTGAGCTACCACACCTGGCTCAAAGGAAGAGCCCAGACTGGCCTTGAACTCTGATCCTCCTGCCTCACCCTCTTCAGCAGCTGCTTACCAGCACATACCACCATAAAAGGCGACTGTGATTATTATTTTTTAGTATTTTAATTGATTTATTTATTGTATATTCGTGTGGGTGTGTCAGGGTCTCCTGCTGTTGCAAATGAACACCAGACACATGCACCATTTAGGGTCCAGCTTTATTTACATGGGTGTTGGAGACGCAAACCCAGGCTGGCAGACTTTCCAAGCAGATGCCTTTAACTTCTGAGCTATCTCTCCAACTCTTCTGTGATTATTGCTACAAGATCCCAACAACACGACAGGAGACATAAACTCGGACAGAGAGTCAGCGCCTAGATGGACATTCTTATAGAGATGAGGAGGAGGAAAATAGAATGGATAGATGTTGTTTTTCGAGGGAGGGTCTCCTCTAGCCCAGGCTGACCTGGAACCCACTCTGTAGTCTCAGGCTGGCCTTGAACTCACAGTGATCCTCCTACCTCTGCCTCCGGAGTGCTGGGATTAAAGGCGTGTGCTACCACGTCAGCTTTGTTAAAGACACTAACCATTCTGGTTTCTCTTCAGATGGTATAAAAAGAGACAAACTTCTGGTGTCTACCCAAAACGTATGTTGTTCTTGTGTGTGACGTGATGACAGGAAAAAGGAGTTGTTTTGGGTTAGTACTGCTTAATGGTGTAGGGCACGCCCTGGAGAGCACATTTATACCCTGAATGCTGGGACTGAAGAGATAGCTCAGTGGTTAAAGCACTTGCCTGCAAAGCCTAATGACCAGGGTTTGATTCCCCAGTGGCCCACATAAAGCCAGATGTGCAACGTGGTACATACATCTGGAGTTTGTTTGCAATGGCTGGAGGCCTTCTCACACCCATTCTTTCTCCTGTCTGTCTCTCTTCTCCCTTTCTCTCTCTCTCTTTTTCTTTCTCTGCATGTAAATAAATTGGCTGGGGATGGAGAGATGGCTTAGCGGTTAAGGCACTTGCCTCTGGTGCCTAAGGCCCCGGGTTCAATTCCCCAGTACCCACATATGTCAGACCCACAAGGTGGTGGCCCTGGTGTTCTCTTCCTCTCTCTCTGTATTTCTCTGCTTGAAAATGAATAAATAAAATATTTAAAAAAAAATAAATAAATTGGCTGGACCTGGTGGCTCACGCCTTTAATCCCAGCACTTGGGAGGCAGGAGGATCACCGTGAGTTCAAGGCCACCCTGAGACTACATAGTGAATTCCAGGTCAACCTGGGCTACAGCGAGATCCTACCTCCAACAAAACAAAAATAATAAATAAATAATAAATATAAACAATGCTGAAAATGAACCCTCCACCTCACCAAAAAAAAAAATAAAGAAAAAGAAAAAGAAAGCCACTGAGCAGGTCTGTGGTAAACCGCCCTTCCAGGACCTCAGCTGTGTTTCCCTGAAAACACAGACAACTTCTTTGTCAGCGGAGCTCAAAGCTCCCATTCAGAGGCCCAGGTCAAGGAGGGAAGGTAGAAGCGGTGTCTGCCAGGTTCCGATTGCTTGGGAAATAAACCTGCAGACTCTTGCCCCTCGAGCTGTTCAGTCGGGGTTGTTCTCTGGTTGGAGAGGGTGTCTGCCTATGTAGGCCAGCTGGCCTTCAACTTGCAGTGACCCTCCTGCCTAAGCCTTCCAGTACGGGGGTCAGAGGCATGTACCTTTACACCTAGAAATTATGCTCGGACAGCCAGGTGTGTGTGCATGCGCACGTGCACAAGTGTCTGTGCTTATATGTTCATGTGTGTGTGAAAGTCACAGCTTGATGTCAGGTGACTTCCTCAGTTACTCTTTACCTTACTTTTTAAAATACATATATTTACTGAGCCGGGCGTGGTGGCGCACGTCTTTAGTCCCAGCACTCGGGAGGCAGAGGTAGGAGGATTGCCATGAGTTCAAGGCCATCCTGAGACTACATAGTGAATTCCAGGTCAGCCTGGACTAGAGCGAGACCCTACCTCGAAGAACCAGAAAAAAAAATATATATTTACTTATTTGAAAGCAGAGAGAGAGAAAGAGAGAGAGAGAGAGAGAGAGAGAGAGAGAGAGAGAGAGAGAGAGAGAGAGAGAAAATGGATATTCAGGGCCTCTGCTGTTAACAAACTGTAGGCCTATGTGCTACTTTGTGCATCTGGATTCACGTGGGTACTGGGGAATTGAAGCATCAGAAGATAACAACTGTCCCCTTCACAGAACCTCCCAGTGTCTTGTGTAGGGCTAGTGGCAGAAAGAGCTAGAAAGTAGGGCTTCCCCTTGGAGAGGCTCAGGGAGGGCTCACAGGTCAGCCTCCATTCTCCTCCGGGCTGGAGTCTTTGCCTAACCGAGTGGGCATGCGGTTGCTGTTGCAGTTACCTTCGCATTGCTGAGACAGACACCCGATTGAAATCAGCGGATGGAAGGAAACGCTTGATTTGGCTTCCAGTCTCGAGGGGAAGCTTCGTGAGAGCAGGGAAAGATGGTAGAGCAGAGGCTGTCATCACAGTCTTGCCACAGCAGCAAGAGTGAGCTGAGGGGGCTGGAGAGATGGCTCAACGGTTAAGGCACTTGCTTCCAGTGCCTAAGGCCCCGGGTTCAATTTCCCAGGACCTACATAAGCCAGACCTACAAGGTGGTGGCCCTCCTCGTGCTCTCTCTCTCTCTCTCTCTGCTTGAAAATGAATATTTAAAATTAAAAAAAAAAAGCACAGGTGTGCCAAATTATTTTTTTAAAAAAGTGAGCTGAGCTCTGACAAGGGGAAGGAAGCTCACCCCCCCCAACACACTTCCTCCAGGAAGTCTCTACCCCACAAACGGCCATCAGCTGGGGTCCAACTATTACAAACGCATGAGTTTATGGGCAACATCTGATTCAAACCACCACAGGTGCACCTAAGGATAATAAGGTTGACTTTTCTCCCTTATTTTTCAAACATTTTTTTGAGGTAGGGTCTCACACTAGTCTAAATTTTAAAATAATATTTCATTTATTTATTTGCAAGCATACACGGAGAATAAGAATGGGAGCACCAGGGCCTCTAGGCACCTCAAATGAACTCCAGACATATTGCCAATTTTCCCACTGCCTTTCTGTGGGGAATCGAACCTGGGCCATCAGGCTTTGTAAGCAAGCACCTTTAACCACTGAGCCATCTGTCTAGTACCTCTAAATTAAAAAAATATTTGAGAGAGATAGAGAGAGAAAGAGAATGGGATGCCAGAGCATCCAACCACTGCAAACAAAAACACCAGATGCTGTGCCACCTTGGGATTCTGACGTTATGTGGGTACTGGGGAATCAAACCCTGGACCTTTGGCTTTGCCAGCAAGTAACTTAACTGCTGAGCCATCTCTCCAGCCCCCCTAAATTTTTTTTATTAGTAAAAAGCCTAAAAGTCTAATCCCTAGCAATGCATACCTTGGATGTGGCCGTGCAAGGCTGTAAATCCAGCACTTGGGAGATGCAGGCAGGAGGATCAGAAATTTAAGGTCATTCTCAGGTATATAGAGAGTTTGAGGCCAGCCTGAGCTCAATGAGACGATATAAAAATAAAGGAAAAAAGCAAATAGAGAGAGAGGGGCTGGGGAGATGGCTCAGCGGTTAGAGGAACAGGAGAAATGAAAGTCACTGATAAATATATGGTCGATTTTGCTCATTCCTGGCCCACCAAGGCTCCTGCCCGTGCTAAGCAAGTCACGAAGCCACGTAGATGGCTGGGGAATGGATTTGTGCAGAGGTGCAGAACTGGGGTTGTGATGGAAACCACCACCGCTGTCCTCCTGTCTTCCCAGCCTGGAATCGTGGGCATCTCTCTGGCTCAGGGAGGTCAGGTCATGTGTGAATCTAGATGTACAGCTGGAGGAGAGGTAGGAATTGGTGGCCAGTCCTGGGAGAGAGGTGTGGCTTGAAGTGCTTGCTTCTGACCCACCGAGTTTAATTCGGGCTGCTTACAGGAGCCTGGGTGAAGGGTTATTTACTGGAACCTGAGCAACTCCAGTGTCTCCACCACTGAAAAACACAACTGCCCCTCTGCCAGTCACTCCTCAGGGTGGGTTGGGGGGCTCATGAGCCCCTCCAGCATCCTTTGCAGAATGAATGGGATTGTCACACCTCCCTCTGAAAGCCAATAAAAACTAGGAATCCCTTTCAGTCCTAATTTTCTTCCAAATGTCCCTTTGTTTCTTACTCAGCAGGCTGTCTGCCAGCCTTTGGTAGCTTTCCCGCCCCTGTTTGTCTCCCATACGGCTGCACGGGTCAGGGGTCACTTCCTTCCCATGCCAGGTTGATACCCAAGTCACAGACTCAGCGAGGATGTGCCCTCAATCAGCATCTGGTCCATCCACGCTGGTGGAATAACCCTTGCCCAGTGCTGCCCTCAAGTCGTCTCTCTGGGTACTGCAGCAATAGGCACAATGGCATTCCCACTAGGAAGCAGGCTCCAGTTAGAACAGGGCCCTGGACAAGTCCTGAAGTGTGGGGTGCAAGGCAAGCTCTTCGAAAGAAATATGGGGGCTCAGGGTTAGAGTGATTGCTTAGAGTGAGCAAGTGAGACACAATAGGAGAACGCTGGCTTCTTTTAGGCAGTTGCAGTTAGAGATGGAGGCCCAGAGAGAACCAGGAGATGCCACCCCACGTGCCATCGCGGCCTTGCACAAATAGATCGTGTCTCAAGGCTGATCTCCAAGGCTCCTGCTGTCCACAGTCTACTGACCCAAGCGGACTGGCTCAGATGGGCTGGCCCTGAGAGCCACCCTCCAAATCTAACCAATCAGGTTTTCCCCCTTGCATACCTGAATCTGACACTGAAAAGGGGGTCTGCTTGTGACCCTCCCTTCTTTTTCTGGGGTGAGGGTCTTGGCTCTTTGGGACCCACGTGAGTTTGGCCCCTGCCCTCACCCAGCAGCCTGGAAAGCATAGCTCCGTCTCCTAATCTAAACTTCTCTCTTCTTCATCTTTAGTTACACATACTTTTCCATGGTCTCTGCACCCACCACGTGCGTGTTGACACTCTGGATCTCCCACGTGGGTGCTCCCGCTAACTCCTCTCTTACCTTCCCTCTGAGGGAGCGGCAGGGCAGGTGCCTGTGTAGGTCTCTCCTCCGGGTCTCCCTAAGCCAACCCTCCCTGGGAAGCCTGTTTCTCTCACAGATGTCACATACCGTAGCTCCACTCGACCCTCTTTAAAAGCCTCAGTTTCTCTTAGACGATGAACTACTTTCCACGTGCTTATGGCTTTTTCTCTAAAACTTCCATTTTTCTTCAATAAGCCTTATAAGGTATGCGGTGTTTTCCACGTGAGAGTGTGTTCTGGTCTTCCTTCCCAGATTCCAATTCCCCTTAAATAAACTCCACAATTTGTGATTTCTCCCTAAAAAAAAAACTTAATTCATAATTTGTCTTTCCTGAGTCCATCTTTATTCATTTTTTTTTTTTTTGAGGTAGGGTCTCGCTCTAGTCCAGGCTGACCTGGAATTCACTATGTAGTCTCAGGGTGGCCTTGAACTCACAGCAATCCTCCTACCTCTGCCTCCCAAGTAC
>PVHP010047794.1:0-12718 GCA_004024765.1 Zapus hudsonius | reverse complement strand
TTTGGTTTTTCGAGGTAGGGTCTCGCTCTAGCCCAGGCTGACCTGGAATTCACTCTGTAGTCTCAGGGTGGCCTTGAACTCATGGCGATCCTCCTACCTCTGCCTCCCCGAGGGCTGGGATTAAAGGCGTGCGCCCCCACGCCCAGCTTGATGATCGAGATTTTCTAAAAGCCTAGAGGATTCCCCCTCCCAGCCCCCGTCATCTCAGAGTCCCTTCGTGATGTGGAGGAAGAGACACATCACATCACAGTGCCACAGGCTGCCTTGTGAACCCGGTCACTCCACACCTCTGCCGCTGTCTCTTTAGGGGACCCCCCACACACACACAGTCAGGTTGCCAAATTTCTCCCGTTTGCCCTGGGATATTATAGAAAATGATTTGTATGATTAATGAAAATAAAACACACCTCGTGGTAAAAGAGAAAAAAAATTTAAACAGTACCAAGGACAGTACTGGGTACCAATGACATGTTGAATTCCTGGAAACCTTGCACATTTGTGCGGGAATATCCCGAGGGATTGGTTACTGGGAAGGCACGTGGAAGGCTCCTGATACGTTGATGAGTTAGACAAAGGAGTGGTCACTTTGTACCTGTTGGTCAGCTGGCCTCCTGCTGAGTCAGCACTGAGTCAGGGCTTCTGACCTATAGTTGGCTGAACGTGAGTCTGGGCTTTTTGGATCTCAGTTCCCGGACTCTGTTCTCCTCAACTTCTGTGTCCTTTGGCTCTACCAGGGAAAACAGATGATTTGTTGATTCTCTTTGGGTCAGAACTAGGTCCTCCTTATACTGATCCCTGTCAGGAGCTGCTGAGGACCCCGCAGACGTCACTTGAGACACAGGTCCCATCTCAGCCTTGAAACAGAGCCGTGCAAACTGGCAGAACCAAGCATGAGGAATCCAGGTTCCTGGAGTTGCTGAGTCTTAGATCAAAGGCCAGCTTGAGTCCAAAGGGTGACACTTCTAAGATGCTCCCATCCCATAGCCTCCAGGGCCCACAGGAATGTCCCACGCCGGCCTTCACGACTGTCGTCCCTTGAGGGAACACCACGTCCAAGTTAGGCCATTCAGGCCGCTCCCACTGCTTGCGTGAAGGCTCTGACAGCAGACAGCCTGCTCTGCCTGTCCTCACGGGGCTCTGGGACGATGCAGTGCCACTAACAGACAGGCTTCATTCGCACACGGCGCTTGCCTGGGCCAAGACTTTGCTCCTTTCTCTATCTGTTGCAGTTGCTTCACAAAGACCTTGAAACCTGCCTGAGCCAAGCTCCTGGATCAGACCAAGGCTCTGCCGCCCTTGCACTGCAGACAACCTGTGACATTTGCACAGGTGTCACTGAGCCCTGAGAGCTGCCCACCAGCCCAGCAGAAACCGAGGGCTCAGAGACTCGCACAGAAATGTGTGTATTCTTTGTGCCTGAAGTTTTCTGCGCCCTCATCAGGCACGAGATAAAGGAAGCAGGCTCATCACAAAGTCAGATTGAAGCGGGCTGCCGGTGCCCACAAACCACCATCAGCCACACTGAGGTGCATAAAAATGGAACTTTTTTTTCAAAATTTTACTGACAGGTTCCGTTATTATAATTATAATTATAGACATTAAGCCATGATAATTCCCTGCCCACCCCCACTTCCTCTTCTCCAGTCCGCCCTCCATCATATCCCTCCTCCTCAGTCTCTATTTTGTTTCGATGTCGTCATCTTTCCTCCTACTATGAAGGTCTTCTGTAGAGAGTGTCAGACACTGAGAGGTCATGAATGTCAAGGCCGTTTTGTGTCTGGAAGATTGCATTGTAAGCAGTCCACCCCTTCCTTTGGCTCTTACGATCTTTCCTCCACCTCTTCCACAATAGACCCTGAGCCTCCGGAGGTGTGATAGAGATGTCCCAGTGCTGAACACTCCACTGTCACTTCTTCTCAGCACTATGGTGACATTTAAAATATATATATTTCCAAGGAAAGAGAGGGAGAGAGAGAGAAAGAGAGAGAACAGGTGCACCAGGGCCTCCAGCCACTACAAAAGAATTCCAGATGCATGCACCACTCTGTGCTTCTGGTTTTACGTGGGTACTGGGGAATCAAATCTAGGTCCTTGGGCTTTGCAGGCAAGTGCCTTAACTGCTGAGCCATCTCTCCAGCCCTATGGTGACTTTTGAGTCATCTCAGTGGTCACTGCCATCTGAAAAGAGAAGCTTCTCTAGACAAAAGTGAGAGTAGCATTATTATATGGGTATATACATGTTAAAAAGTGCTTACAGAGCAGTAATTATGGCGGGCATAATACATGCATTTACCCAGACAACAGCAGACATGGCTCCCCTAGACCTCATGAGCTCCCCCACCATAGGCTTTTGCAGAGGTCTTTAGTACCAGGCATGGACTCCTACCTGTGGAGAATGATTTTTTTATTAAAATATTTTATTTATTTATTTATTTTCAAGCAGAGAGAGAAAACGAACCAGGGCCACCACCTTGTGGGTCTGGCTTATATGGGCACTGGGGAATTGAACCAGGAGCCTCAGGCACTGGAGCCAAGTGCCTTAACCGCTGAGCCATCTCTCCAGCCCTGTGGAGTATGATTTGAGAGAAGTTGGTTTTCCTAATAACAGATGTGCCACTATTGCCCCAGTTGGTCCATTTGTCCTGGCTGCTAGTCTTAAGGCCTGCAAGATCCACTGCTCTTCACCACCATTGAGAACTTCTCTCTCCCATGGGGCTGCAGGCAGCCGTAGCTTTTCCCAGCTTTCTTCCAGCTGGTTAACAGGGAGGAGGTTTCCAGCTGAGCTCCAGGTTGATTTCTCAGTGACCTACAGCCCAAGCTGTGGACTCTTCAGCAATAGGGTCTTACCATCTAGTTCTGGTAGACAACCAAGAGCCTTGACAATGACCTGTAATGTTTTGGGGGCCTCATGGACCTGGCATTGAAACTTTTTAGTAAAAATCTACGGCTTTTGGCTGACATTATCCCATGAAGTAGGTTTCCATAGGGCTTATTCATAACATCTTCAATGTTGACTAACCCTCCTCCCACCCTTCCTTGACTCAGTCCCTTCCCCTGACCCCACTTGGGCCATTGCACCCCCAGTAATCTGTTCATCCATTTACATATATACAGTACTCTCCTCTCAGGTCTCCCCTCCCCCCTTATAGCCCTTGTCTAGCTTCCTGGCCGCTACTACTGACTTTCACTCTGACACATACAAATTAAACATTTGTAGCTGGGATCCACATGAGAGAGAACATGTGGTATTTGGCTTTCTGGCCCTGGGTGACCTCTCTTAGTATAATCCTCTCCAGATCCATCCATTTCCCTGAAAAGTCCATAATTTCATGTTTCCATTTGCTGACTAGAAATGAACCACATCTTCATCATCCATTCACCAGTTGAGGGACATCAGGGCTGGTTCGTTTTCTAGCTGTTGTGAATAGAGCCACAGTAAACATGGATGAGCAAGTATCTCGGGGGTAGTTCAGGATCTACGCCCAGGAGTGGTATGGCTGGGTCATATGGTAAATCTATTTTCAGCTGTCTCAGGAGCCTCCACACTGCTCTCCACAGTGGCTGCACCAGTTTATATTCCCACCAACAGTGTAGAAGGGTTCCTATTTTTCCACATCCTCACCAGCACTGATTGTCATTCATTTTCTTGATGGCCGCCATTCTGACAGGAGTGAGATGGAATCTCAGAGTAGAAAAACTGAACTTTTATGATTTCTTCAATGAAATATGAAGTTTAGTTTATTGCTACCGAAGGGGGAAATAAAGGCTTGTATATCCACATCAGATCACAGCCTCTGTCCCTGATGAAACGAGACAGGATACATGAAATGAATTACAAAAAGAGCTAATATCCTCTGTAAGGTATCACAAGACTGTCCTGTCTTCTGGAAGCCCATGCCCTGATAGAGGGCCAGCGCACTATGTTGCAACGTACTAGTGTCAAGGACAACCTCACTGTAGCCCTGGTCCCGTGCAAACTGGAGGACAGTTCTCACCAGGGCTTTGGCTAGGCCCTGTCCTCGATGCTGTGAGGACACAGACAGGCGAGTAAGCTGTAGCTGCTTTGTCCCCAATGGTGGATCCTTGACTGGCAGACCACCCACTGTGCCCACAACCAGCCCCCCAGACTCTGCCACCCAGAAGCAGGAGCCACGCCCACTCAGGTAGGACTTGGTGATGTCAGCCAGGTCTTCGTGCAAACACATCTCCACATAGCTCTTCCAGTAGTATCGAACAAGGAGCCACAGGAAAGAGGGCAGACAGAAGGCGCCCAGAAGGGCCAGGAGCCAGGAACCAGACACCAGGACGAGAGCAAGGGGCACCCCGAGAAGGAGCAGGAGGGTTCTGGGTTGCATCAGCACATGGCGGAAGGTGACAGGGATGTGCTCCTCCATGCCCCTGGAGAACAAGTCCAGGACCCTTCTGTGGTCTCTCTCCTGGTACTGGCGGATGTGATGAGGAGCCATGGGGTCTCAAATCAGCGTTCACTAGAGAGAGCCTGGTGAGCTGGCACCCCTTCCTGTAACCTGCAGGAAAGAGAAGAGACCCTCTGAGACCCCTGAGCCCTGCCCCTCCCCA
Organism: Zapus hudsonius; assembly: GCA_004024765.1. NCBI lineage: Eukaryota > Metazoa > Chordata > Mammalia > Rodentia > Dipodidae > Zapus > Zapus hudsonius. The sequence continues at coordinate 8,140 of PVHP010047794.1, read as the reverse complement.
CAGCGCTGTGAACGGGTGATTTACGCTGTCTTTCCACGCCACCCAAGAAGGAGAAAGTATGGGTTATGCAACGTCTGATATGGGGCGTGTCACTTAATGTCCTTGAGACTCCAGGTAGACTACAATAAACTAGCACCTGTTTTGAGGGTCCTTGGAGTATTCGTCAGGGGAGGGGTGGGTGCATTTGTGCACAGGTGCGCATGTAGAGATGACAGGACGCACTCAGGGGTTGTTCCTCAGTCTACAGTTTTTGAGACAGGTCTCCAGTGGCTGGGAACTTACTCAGCTAGGCTAGACTGTTTAGCCAGGGAACCCCAGGGGCCTTGTCTTCCCTGGGGCTGAGGGTCCACGTTAGCGTCAGCCCGTTTGACCGCTGTAATGTGGGTCTGGGGTCTCAATTAGGTCCTCGTAACTGCAAAGCAATCACTTGCCCAACAGAGCCATCTCCTGTTTCATCTGTTAACTTACACGCAGTCTGTATACAGTCCCTCCCATGTGCACACCTTTCCTCGTTACAGGTTCTGCCAGCTGCGGTCTCCTCAGCTCTTCAGGACTCCATCAATGCAGAATCCCATGTTCCAGCTCAAATTTGGGCAAATCCTCTTCCCCCAATTTGGTTGGAAAGGTTTAATCTGGTGAAAGGCAGAGTAGATTTTGATGAAGCCCAAAATACTCACCTTCTAGGACGGTTGAGGGACTCCAGTCCACACCGATCCCCCTGTCCTGCCTCTTACCTGGTGCCCCAGAGCCCAGACGACTCAGGACGAGTCATACCTGGATGAGTTGAAGAGGAGCCTGATAAGGCCTGCCCCACCCTTGGGAGCAGAGCTGGGTTGGCAAGTCGATGGCTAGTTTCTGGGTAATCATAGAGCAAAGGTTGGACTTTATGTTAATAAATAAACATGTGTAATATTTTAAACAAAAAGAAAAGCCAAGTTTCACAGCAGGAGTGGGACCGAGGAGGTCACCTTGTGATCCCCATGGAACGAACCCAGAGAGGAAGCAGATCTGGGACAGCTGAAAGGTGCCCTATGAGGACACAACCTCTTTAGTTGAGCCTGGAAACAGTGCAGTTCACACTGGCTCAGGGTTCGAGAGATGGTTCCGTGGGTGGAGGGCTTGCGTCGCCCTGGGCTCACTGTCCTCACCAGGAATCTGGGTGCTCTGGCTCAGCCACAAGGTCCTTCATAGCTGGGCTTCTCCTCCCCAAGCTCTTCCCAGTCCTAAGAAAATGGATCCTGGTGTCTCGCCCTGACCTCCTGCCCCTCCTCCCCACCGTCAAGCCCTCACTCAGCAGCAGGCGAAGACGCCTGCTGTGCTGCATGGATTCTTTGCAGCCCTGGATGACAGGTCCTGGACAGGGGTCACCATGCAGGGCCAGGGCACCACGCTGCTGAGGATGAGCTGAGGGGCTCACAGGGGCCCCTTCTGCATGAGCTGTTCAGTGGAGGCAGTGCTCTCTCTCTTTCCCTAGCCCTGACCTAGAGCCCAGAGGCCATTCTGCCCTCTCTCATGGCTTTCTGCACTGGGGTCCCTGGAAGCCAGCACTTGTCTGTAATATTTAACTCACAGGGATTTTCCTGGGCAAGAGGGCTCATGGGAAGGAAGCAGTCAGCTAAGGAGCCGGCTCACAGTGAAAGAGCTCCTTCAGAACACTGGGGACCTGGTGACAGAGACATCTTCACCCTGAGAGAGCTTCTACTTGGAGCCCGGGTCACCAAAGGGGGCAGCTACGGGCAGGTAGGGCAGACAGCTGAGAGACTTCTCAATGAGGGTGCTTGAGTCAAAACCCCAGAGATTGGCCTCCACCGGCAGTGAGAGGACCTTGCCAGGCTGAGAACACAGATGAGGACGCCCCCAAGGCAGAAGCAAGGCACCCTCCCCGGGAAAGCTTGTCCCCAAGGAAGTAGGTGGGTCATACAGCAAGGACCTAAACCCTAGCTCAGTACTGCAACCTCTATTATAAATACATATGGGATCATAATGTTTCTTCTAGATGGGTGGCTATCTGCCCGGGATATGGTGCAGGGATGCACTTACATCACTGCTTTCCACCCAGTATGGAGCATGGGTCTGTGGCACAGACAGGCCAGAGACATGCCTCTGAGCTACCAAAAGAAAAGTCCCACTGGGCATGGAGGCACACACACCTTTAATTCCTGAGGCAGAGGTAGGGGGATTGCCATGAATTTGAGGCCACCCTGAGACTCAGTAGTGAATTCCAAGTCAGTTTTGGCTAGAGCAAGACCCTGCATCAAAAGAAGAAAGAAAAAGAAGAAAGAAGAAAAAAGAAAGAGAGAGATAGAAAAAAGAGAGAGAAGGAAGAAAGACAAAATAAAGAAAGAAAGAAAGAAAGAAGGAAGGAAAGAAGGAAGAAAGAAGAGACAAAGGAAAGAAAAGGCAAGTCCCCTCTGATTACTTCCTTGGGCTTGGAATCATCCCGCGACTTGGTAACTAAGACTCAAAAGAAGGGGAGGAGGGCTTTGCAATATTCTAGACACAACGTGGCCCCGGCACTTAGGACCTCACAGTGGCTGATGCTACTTCCAAGAAACCTACATGACAGGAGAGAAAGAGACCAGCTGAATGAAGGGATTCAGTGGAGAGGGGATTAGAGAATAGGGGGCTGGAGAGATGGCTCAGTGGTAAGGCACTTGCCTCTAGTGCACAAGGCCCCGGGTTCAATTCCCCAGGACCCACATAAGCCAGACCCACAAGGTGGTGGCCTTGGTGCTCTCTCTCTCTTTCTCTCTCTGTATCTCTCTGCTTGAAAATGAATAAATAAAATACTAAAAAAAGAAAAATATTATAGAGAATAATAGCAGAAGGAGGGGGTGTTGATATAGGACAAGGGGGGCTTGGGGGTCCAAAGTTTTGCTACAACCTCCCAACCCCAAGTTCATATCTTAAGTCCGCCAAAGAATTGACAAACTCAGATGGAGAGAGTTTTTAAATATCACATTGATTTATCAGGATCAGTTAGAAAGGAGAAGGAGTGGGATAAAAAGAAAGGTCACCCATCACCACGTGGCCTGATCAACTCATAAAAATCATCTAAAAGAAGAGATCAAAGATACATGCTTTTAAGAAAACTCAAAAAAATAGAGCCCAGAGCCGGGCGTGGTGGCGCACGCCTTTAATCCCAGCACTCGGGAGGCAGAGGTAGGAGGATCGCCTTGAGTTCAAGGCCACCCTGAGACTACAGAGTGAATTCCAGGTCAGCCTGGACTAGAGCGAGACCCTACCTCAAAAAAACAAAAAAAAAAAGAAAGAAAGAAAACTCAAAAAAAAAAATAGAGCCCATAATAAAGTAGTTTTCTCTCCTGCTGATCGATCCTGCCAAAGGCAGAATCAGAGGGAGGGAATCTTCCACTCACCACCTCGAACTTGCATGAGTCCAGAGCCAAGAAAAGCAGGGCTTTACTCGGCTCTGGCCTGGTCCTCCTGAGTGACCCGCCTTCATCTAGGTGGGTCAAAGCCCGGACGAGGGCAAAGTTGTGTGCGGTCATAGTGGGCAGACTACCTGCCTGCCGGATCTACCTCCAAGGGGATCATGATACATTGTCCATATGGCGGTTGTCAATAAAATGTTAAAAGCATATCATTATACCTATAGCCACATGATATATGTGTGTGGGGCGGGGAATTGGTCAGGGGAGACAAGAAGAATCCCTCGGGGAGAGAGGAAGGCCCGGGTACAGGTGTCAGGACCAAGGAGAGCAGCCAGCCACGCCGTCACCCACTCTGCCTGCCAGTCAACATACAAAGCCTGGCTCAGAGCCAAGCCGAGACAAAGAAAGGCGTCACTTAGTTCTAATTTGCTCAGAGGTCTGCTTTGCCACCACTATCCTACATACAATAACCTGCTTTGAAAGGGAGTTTTGCCCGAGGTCATCAAGGAAACATCTGGACTAGCAGAGGACCAAGGTGACACATGAGGGTGACTTGAACCAGAAGGAGATCAAGACGGAGAACGGGGGCTGGAGCGATGGCTCAGGGGTTAAGGCACTTGCCTCCAGTGCTAAGGCTCCGGGTTCAATTCCCCAGGACCCACCCACAAAGTGGTGGCTCTGGTGCACTCTCTCTCTCTCTCTGCCTGAAAATGAATAAATAAAATATTAAAAATAAATAAATAAACTAAAATAACGTGACCAGGCCTAAAATTGGGAGACATCAGTGAGTCCATCTTGTGAAGAAGCTAAGCTTACCCCTGGCCCAACCCAAGGAGGTTTACCTGGGCAGCTGAACCAGCTGAATCCGACTGCTCTGTGGACAGGTCGACTCGTACCTGGGCTTTAGCTGTTCTTGCTGATGCTTTCTTTTGCTTCTGTTCCCTTTCTGCTCGGTTAGCTGCTGCCCAAAGGGACGTTCCAAACCTCTGTTAGAGGATGTGGTTTTTCTACATGAAAGACACACGTGGGAGGACGTCCCTGCTGCACTTGAAGTAGAAATCGCCGGAGCCAATGAGACAGAGCTCTGTCAGCTAGAGGAGAGCAGAGGGGTTATTAATGACATCAGCACTATCGGGCCAAATACTAGGGTTGATCCAACAAAGGTCTTGGCCTGAGCCCCAGTTCACGGGGGGTTTTACCCAGTTACAGAGATGTGTACCTGACTGAGCGTGTAAGTTCAGGCAGAGGAGTTAAAGAATGTAGCAAACAGACATTTACACTGGTTCCTGTAAATCATGGACAGAGGGGTGACCAGAAGTGCACTCGTGATTCTTATCTGGGATTTGCTAGGTTAAAGTCCTTTCTGTGTTCCCAGTTTAACTCTGTTTTAATAATTTTCCATATTACAAAAATTTGCTCTTACACACTTGGGACTAGATGTCCTGTGTGGCCGGCTACAAAAGACATTCTATTGACAATTGTCATGTCTGGTGGTCTTTCTGGGGGAATTTCTTTTCTTTTCTTTTTTTTTTTTTTTTTTTTTTGGTTTTTCGAGGTAGGGTCTCACTCTAGCCCAGGCTGACCTGGAATTCACTATGGAGTCTCAGGGTGGCCTTGAACTCATGGTGATCCTCCTACCTCTGCCTCCTGAATGCTGGGATTAAAGGCGTGTGCCACCAAGCATTTTTGTTATAATTTCTTATAACAAAAATATATATATATTTTATTTGCAAGGAGAGAGAATGGGCGTGGATGGGCCTCAAGCCACAGCAAACGAGCTCCAGATGCATGCACCACTTTGTACGTCTGGCTTTACAGGGGCACTGGGGAATCAAACCTGGTTGCTAGGCTTTGCAGACAAGAGCCTTAACTGCTGAGTGATCTCTCCAGCGGCCCCTCCCCACCATTATTTTAATAGACATTAGGGTGATAAAAGATTAAATGTGTTCCAGGACATTGTGTACAATTTTTTTTTGGTAACAAAAAAAATCAGTTTCAGCAAATCATTAAACTTGTGTCTTTTTAATATTTTTCTTTCTGTATAGCTATTTAAAAATTCCAGTTAGGTTGGGCAAAGTGGTGCATTTTCTGAAATCCTAGCACTTGGGAGGGAGAGGCAAGAGGATTGCGAATTCATGACAATAAATAAATGATAAATAAATAAATAAGTAAACCCACGCAGCACACGAGAGGGTGATGGGGGGAAGAAGGTGAATCTGATGCTGATGCCATTGGGGTTCACTCCTTCTCCAGGTTCCCCCCAGATGCCTCCTGGGTTCTCCAGCCCCTGATCCTGCTGGTGAGAAGGTCCCCTGGGGCCAAAGACCCCCCACAACCTGCTTTCCAAGCTGCTCCCAATCGACCTGGGAGTGGGAAGGCCTCTGTCGTTTTTCGGTTTTCAGATGATGTCTTCAAACACCGCCTTGATTTCCGCCATATAACAGACTTTTTGAAAAATGTTTTATTGGGCTGGAGAGATGGCTCAGCGGTTAAGGCACTTGCCTCCAGTGCCTAAGGCCCCAGGTTCAATTCCCCTGGACCCACATAAGCCAGACCCACAAGGTGGTGGCCCTGGTTTAGAGTGAGGTCAAAAAAAAAAAAAGTGGCTGGAGAGATGGCTCAGTGAGTAAGTCACTTGCCTGCAAAGCAGAAGGACCTGAGTTCAATTCCCCAGCACCCATGTTTGTAGTGGCTGGAGGCCAGTTCTCTCTCTTTCAAATAAATAAAAAAGTAAATCATATATTTTAAAAAAGAGAGAGAATACTTGTCACAAATGAGATCCATTTAGGATCAAAGGACGGGGGCCTGTCCATGGCTGGTTTGCTTAAAGTCCTGCCTTCATGTGAGGCTGAGGAACCCAGACACCTGGAAGGTTTCCCTCCCACACGACTGAGATTTCTCTCTGCAGACGCCTGGGTCACGCAGTCCACTAGAGACAACGAAATTTATTGAGGGGCGTGGACCGCAAGAGGTTAACTATCCTTGACACTCTGGCTGCCTCAGAAAAGGGAAACCATGGGGACAGGGACAAAAGCCCCTTTTTACTTCTTCAGAGCTTCGGAGAGGGGTCAGTGGTGAAAAGCACTTGTTTGCAAAGCCTGCTGGCGCTGGTTCGAGTCCCCAGAATCCATGTAAATTTAGCCACAGGTAGAAAGTGACATGTATTGGAAGCTTATTAGCAGTGACAAGAGGCCCTGGTGAGCCCACACTTTGCCTCTCTCGATCTTGCTCTCTGCTTGCAAATTAAAAAAAAATCTCTCAGCCGGGTGTGGTGGCGCAGGCCTTTAATCTCAGCACTCAGGAGGCAGAGGTAGGAGGATCACCATGAGTTCGAGGCCACCCTGAGACTACATAGTGAATTCCAGGTCAGCCTGGGCTAGAGTGAGACCCTACCTCGAAAAACCAAAAAAAAAAGCATCTCACACACACAGACATGCACCACACACATACACACATACATACAAGTACACATATACATACACACATATACACACATACACATACCTATACATAAATACACATACAGACACACACATGGTATACATCTACGCATACATCTACACACATATATAAAAATTTTAAACTTAAAAGCTGACCTTGAACTCACAGCCATCTTCCTACCTCAGCCTCCAGTGTGCTGAGATTAAAGGTGTGTGCCTCCATATCTGGCCAAGCAGGCCACTGTGTAAGCAAGCACCTTTAACTGCTGAACCATCTCCCCAGCCTGAAAATTACAGTTTTAGACTTGAATTTCTACCATAAGTACTATTACTTCGCATAAAATAAGATTAAGACATTAAGGAAAACAAAATGAGGCCTCCACGCAACAAGACGAAATGAAGCAAGGTATATTGGTGTATGCCTATAGTTATAAAGAAATCTTTTTTTTTAAAAAAAAGGCCAAAATCAAGCCAGGCATGATGGTGGATACCTTTAATCCCAGCCCTCAGAGGCAGAGGTAGGAGGATTGCTGTGAGTTCCAGGCCAGCCTGAGACTACACAGTGAATTCCAGGTCAGCCTGGGCTACCGTGAGACCCTACCTCAAAAAATAAAAGAAGCTAAAATCACTCATAAATTCTACATAGCAGAACTTTCTACCAAAGAAAATCATCAACATATTACAGATCATTCAGTATATTATCTATCTACCATCTGTCATTTAATAATTAGATTGTAAAAATAAGTACAATTTACAGCAGGTTTGGACTGAGCTCCTGTGGTTGGCCCAGAAGACTAAATCTAAATACGTATTCATGCTGAAATCTTACATGGCTAAGTAGAAACTAAATTATTTGACTTTCTAAGAAAACCAGAGGGAGAGAGGGAAGGGGGAAGGGAAGAGAAAGAGTCAAATCCCTACACAGACCAGTTTTAGCTGGTATAATAAGGATGTGTGGTGGTTGGATCCAGGTGTCCCCCACAAACAAATGAATGTCTTCTGAGCGATCAATCCTCAGCTGATGGCAGTTTGGGTTTTACAACCTCATTAGAGCTGTGTTGTTGGGGGCAGGCTTATGGGGGTTACAAGCCAGCTTCTCCTTGCCAGAGTTTGGCACACCTTCCTGCCGCTGTTTGCAGTGCTGTGGTGGAGGTGATGTCCATCCTCTGCTCATGCTATCATTTTCCCTGCCATCGTGGAGCTTCCGCTGGCGTCTAGGCCAAAATAAACCCATTCCTCCACAAGCACGTTGGGTCAGGTTCTTTTCCCCACAGCAACAAAAAGTTAAGTTTTGGTACCAGAGAGTGG
>PVHP010047793.1:0-12767 GCA_004024765.1 Zapus hudsonius | reverse complement strand
GACAGAGACAGCAACTGTCTGAGGTCTGTGAACAAAAGTTTAGGATGAGATAAGAGAGGTCTGAGAATGCTTGCTGTCACTCCTTTGTCTATGTCTATGGGGTTATCTGTACTTCCAGAAACCATTGTAAACCAAATACAACTTGTGGCTTTGACTTGCTTTTGTTAACTGGCCCTGCCATTTGGCCTGTGAATACATCGAGCTTTGATCAAGAAAGAAGGTAACAGGGAGGTAAGAACAGAGGCTTGTCTACATTTCTCTGGAACCCATTTTAAACTTTGAGCTCTCTTGTGTTCTACCTGATTTATTAATTTACATGTGTGATGTCACACACACATCTCTATACTATAAAATCCTTTTGTAACAGGAGATCTGGGACAATGCTTCATCCATGCTTGGCCTGCCAGCATAAATTCCTAAATTTGTAATAATAATAAATGAAACACCACTCTCCTCTTGCTGTTGCGGCTGTTTGTCTGTTTGTCATTGGGAATTTCTACAACACATGCACCTCCATAAATATGAGAATGCTAACTATTGGTCCCTGAGTTTATCCTACTGAAAAAAAAAAAAACATGTCAGCATCATGGGTCTTCCTCACGTGGTTTCACTTTTTCTAGCAATGCTATCTGCCTTTAATATGGAGGAAATCTGATCTGTTAGTTTGACATCAAATGCCATATTTAGATGATCATCTATTCATTAACTATGTTTTTTTTTAATTCTAAGATACAGAACAAAACATTTAATTATTTTTTTATTCCAAGAGGAATTTATTCATTTTCATTGGGAAGGTCATTCTTTTTTTATAAGATTTTTTTCTTGACAACCTCTGTAAGTTTCGACTATAAACCATGATAAGTCCCTGTCACCCACCTAGTCACCCCTCTCAAATCCATCCTCTACTGAGTACTGTGTTCTTTTCAGTTTGCCTTCTATTTGAACATGATCCTTTTTCCTCCTATTCTGCACTCCTTGTGTAAGAGTGTCAGGCGCTGTGAGGTCATGGAATTCAAGTTACTTTTTTGTCTGGAATATTCTCTCACTATAAGAGTGTGTAGTAGAGATGTCTCAGTGCATTCCACTGTCCCTTCTCAGCACTAGGGTGAGTTTTGAGACACTCCAGTGGTCTCAAAAAAAAAAAAAAAGGAAGTTTCTCTAGCAACAAGTAAGGGTAGTGTTCATATATGTCAGTGTAGTGGGCATAACCCATCCATTTAATCAGACAGCAGTAGTGTTTATTCCCCTAGGGAGACGTGGGCCGAAGGATTTTTACCAGGTTAGCCGTACCAGGCATGTAATCTTTCCTGTGGAAAGGGTCTCCAGTTTCATCAGAGAGCAATTCTTTTCCTCCACAACAGACAGGTCACTATTGCTCCAGTTGGCATATTTGGCCTGGCTGGCCAGCCATCATGCTTGCAGGGTCCACTGCTGGTTAGCACTATTGGGGATTTCTCTTTCTCCAAAGGCTGCATACTGCATAGCTCTTTCCAACATTGATACAGCCATTCAACAGGGAGGAGATTTCCAGCTCAACCCCAGCTTGACTTTTCAATTTATAAAACTCAAGGTATTTATATGGTCATAGAATGCTCACACTGTTCGAAGAATGAAAAACATAATATCAAGTGATGAATCAAGCCATTAAACAAATTATCATTCAATTCACAGAATCTGTGAGTGACATAAAGTTTGAATCTGCCCCTTTGTGTTCTTACTGTTCTCTTCCAAAGGAGCAAAACCTTAGTTCTTTAACTTGGTCAGGAAACTAAATTTAAAAGCTACTTTTTTGACAAAATAATACTTTAATAATAGGAAAGTGAGGCTTTCATCTGGTTTGGAGCTAAAAGTTGTTTCTAATTGATGTTTTGGTAGATTAAAATTAATAGAAATAAAAGATGTTTTTTTCCTCAAAAATATTTTAGACGAATTAAACCATTTCAGATTCCATTGTCATGAGTCTTTTCTCATTTTTTTCCTCTTTGTTTAAAAAATAAAAATCTTTTCTCTTGCCTCACACTTTAAGAACACAATGGCGAAAGCAGCCTAGTTTCTTCCTGGCTTGAACTAAGCTGTCTAGTCTCTTCCTTGTATTTCTGAATGTTACTGGTTTACATCCTATAAAAATCTGAAAATACTCCAGAGCTCTTAAAATCATGCTTCAACTGCCAGCATTTCATTTCCTAAAGAAACCAACTTTCAGCAGTGAATAAAGAACATAATGACCAAAATTATAGCTTCACAACTAAATAAAAAAAAAACAAGAATATGTGAGCTAAATTGACTATCAAAATGAAGATTGTAAAACTGTCCATAGATTCTCAGGGTATGAACAGTTAACTCAAAAGCTTTCTAAATAGTCAACTAAGTAGGAAGCAAATACTTCTGTCTATGAAGAATAGAATACAAATAACCCTTTTTTTCCAGCTAATTTATTTCATGTTATCCAACTGCTTAGGGTTAAAATTGTCTATAAATAGTCAGAAATTATATTCAGTGACCTGATACTATAAAAAGACTGCAGGGAAATGTTCACATATAGAAAGCAATATTCTCTTCTTGACTATTTTTGAGACATAAGTCATAGGATGCTTTGTTTAGAATCCTTCTGACATAGTGTTCTTGTTCCTGAATGTATTCTTAGAGGCAACTCCTGACACCAAGAAGTAGCACAACTTTGTAATTATAGAATCTAGGCTCAAAAAGGAGAGATACAAGTTTTTTTTTTTAATTTTCATTTTGATTTTTTACTGTGTCTCCTTGTTAGGTGCTTTCTAATCATCTGGTTTAATTTGATTCTCAGAGGAAAAGTGTGGTTCATAATTAATTGTTTCATTCACATATTCTAGAATTTGCCACATTTAACATACATAATATTGTAGAATTCTCTTAACCTTTTTTTTTTTCAGGAGTACAAATTGAAAAATAATAAAAGAGATGTGGTTTAGGGAGATGGCTCAGCACTTAAACATGCTTGTTTGCATTTGGCCAGGATTCATTTCCTCAATACCCATGTAAGTAGAGATGAACAAAGTGACACTTTGTTTGTCTGGTGTTTGTTTCACTGAGAAAAGGCCTTGGCTCTCTGTCTCTCTCTCTGTGTCTCTCTTGCTCTCTCTCTCTCTCTCTGTCTCTCTGTCTCTCTCTCCCACATTTACCCCATCTCTACATCACTTCCCTCCCATTCCTTCTCTCACCCTCAAATATTTTAAGAAGTCAAGATTTCAAGTTTTTCCTGCTTTCATCCTTCCTGCTTCTCTTTCTAAGCCTCATTTTAGCTTCCTTACAAACACTACTGATGCTTACTACGACTTACTATCTTATCAAATAATTACACATTAAGATCAACATATGAGATTGAAAACAGGTCATTTATATTTCTGAGCTGGTGTCAAATAAGTCAAATTTTCTTCCAGGTCCATCCAATTTCACAAAATTGTGACAGTTTTAGGAAATGGAATGGACCTGGAAGAAAGTCTGACTCAGTTTACACAGGCTCAGAAATATAAATGACCTGTCTTCTCTCTTACTCCTTCCTTATCTATTCATCATTTCATGAGCATCTGGTCTGATTCTATTTCCTAGCTATTGCAAATAGAGCAGCAACAAACATGGCAAGTATTTCCATAGTAAGGAGGACAGGCCATAGAGCCTATTCTATCATATTTTTGCAGGTTATCTTGTTGGGTCAAACACCCAACCTGAAGGAGTTTATGACATCAAAGGGTTTATTTCAGGTTTACAGATTCCAGGAGAAGCTTTTCCATGGTGGAAGAACCTACCTCAGTTTATACATACACAGCAAAGACAGAGAACTACAAGCCAGCAAGCTGACTCAATACACACCAAGCAGGGCTGGGGACTCGAGATCCACCCCCAGGGACATACCTATTCTAGCTATTAATACTATTCTAGTATGTTGAAGACCAACTAAGTGTAATCTAAAATAGCTATGGGGGACATAACTTTACACCCAAACCACCACATACATATACATATCATATTGCTATTCCTTTCTCCTTTGCAATTATTGTATTATTCCTAATTAAAATATTTTGATCTGAAGGGACAATCATTTTGAGTTTTGTTATCATCTTTATAAGTTGAAAATGTGCAATGAAAACTGGTATTCCAAAATAAAATGGGAGTTGGTTGTATTGGAAAAGGGAATAGCTCCTGATCCAAAGGGTATAGATGATTTTTTTTTTTTTTGGAGGAAGGGTCTTACTCTTGCAAAGGCAGACCTGCTATTCACTATGTAGAGTCAGAATGGCCTCAAACTCATGGTAATCCTCCGGCCTCTGCCTCCCACTTGCTGGAATTAAAGGTGTGCAACACCATGACTGTCTTAGATGAAATTTTTCTTCATGTTTACATAGACTTTATAGGCAAAAAAGCTAATTCACAGAAGGATTAAAAGAATAATTTTCATTGAGGGTGAGATGACATTGAGCATATGAACTAAATCATTATCTTTCCCTGGAAAACATAGGAGATAATAGGCAAAATTAATTATTTTAGAAAAGGTGAAGTGTGTAAGTTCTACATATGAAGCAAGTTCTAAATAAATTTCTTTGAATTTGAGACAATAAGTACAGGGATATCATGTTCTGTGGTAGCCAACTTTATTTTATCATAATCTCCTCCGAATTATTTTGTTTTATTCTTATAAATTGCCTATAATAATAAAACAATATGTGGAACAATAGGGCATTAACCTTCTTTTAAAAAAATATGAGAGGAAGCTACAAATTAAGGAGAGAGTTGAACTTCTACTCATAGTTCAGGCAAATGATTAGGTGGAAATTGGAAACTGAAATATCTCCATCACTTTTGAAGAATAATATACAGACATAGGATGAGATTAGTGACAGGAGGGCTCTGAGTTACAAGGATCATTGGAACAGTTTTTGGGATTTGTTAAATGTAGATAGAATAGGTACTAAAACGTTGTTATTGGAAGTATAAGAATAAATTTTGAAAAGGTATGCATACATTCGGTAACTTTAATACAAAATACATTTTATTATTCTTTAGACTCCCCAGATATCCTGGTCACTTCCTACCTGGATGTATCGAGGACTGTGAAAATAGAAATGCAGAATGAAGTTTTAGAATAATTCCTAAGCATATCTTTGAATAGTCGAAATAGACAAGATAAAGGAGAGGGAATTATCAAGTTATTTGCTTGTTACACTTTACATAAGGCATGAGGAGGAAAATAAACCTCTAGAAGTCAACTTAAGAGCCCAGGAATGCAATATTATAGTTAGCAAGGGAAAGTGGGCCATTAGGTTTTGGTCATGAATGGTCAACTATAAAGGATGTACATTGGACAATTTGTATGAAAACATGAGGAGATAGCACTTGTTTATAGCCAGCCAAGAAAAAGACAAAGGAACAGATGGGGACTTAACTCACAATTGAAGTGAGAAGATTTCTCACCTGAACAGAGGAGAGCTGACTTTCATCTTCCCACAAGCAAATGATTGAATCCTAACCCATTCCCTGTGTATCATTTGTGACATTTTCTTAGTCTTCATTGAAATTGCCTTCTATGTAAGTGTGCATCTCTTTTCCATAACCAAAGACAATTATAAGCCTTAATAAAGCACAAAGGCCCTTGAGTTCTCAAGGGAATATAGAAGGAAAGCTATGGAAGGTACGGGTCTAGCAAGGTAGAAAACTTGCTTGCAGTTACCAATTCTTCAATCACTTTATTTTCCAATGTGTGTGTTATTTTACTCAAAATTTGAAAAGTCAATGAGAAAAGAAAACTCTTCTGGTAAACTCCCATCTTTAAATAGAATAAGCCCTATAATCAACACATTAACTCATTTCACTTGAAACTTGTGGCCAGAAGTATTTTTTTATGATTTTCTAAAAAAGTCTACATAGAATTACACTTTTTCTTTTATAAAGCTGATTTAAAAAGTATGAATATATGAAAGAGCGTTAGTATAAAGAGAACTATTCCTACCTTTCACAGTGTCCCACTTGCTTTGCGTACTAGTTCAGCCTGTGAGAACAAGACATTCTCTTCAAACATAAAGAACCCAAAGTAAAAGAGCCAACAAATCATCTAGCTCTAGTCTCTGAAAAAATTCACATTCTTTGCTCCTCTCTCTTTTTCTTTTTTCTTTAGGTATTCACTTCCTTGCCATTTCATTTTTTAGTCTTTCTTTGATTTATATTTAAAAGCCTGGCTGAAGATGAATGCATTTGAAACCTAAATATTTTTACAGTAAACTTTGCCAGCAAAAGTGAATGAGGTTCTTTGACCTCTGATGCGTTGTTAGGCATCATACTTTTTTTTTTTAAATATCTGTTCATTTACCAATACGTCCATAGAACCTTCCTGTAAGGGCTTTGATATATGCCTCAATGGTTACCCGGAATGCCTTTTAACATGAGAATTTCTATAAAATTGCAACATGTTTTTCCATAAATAAAAAGTCAATCTTGATAGTTTCTGAGATTTTAATAAAAAAAACCACATGGTAATTCTGAGGAGTAGATATCAGCTTCCATCCAAACACCACTAAACAAACAAATCAAATACAATGAAAAGTCCTGGCCAGGTTCCCATTTCAGTACACTATGCAAATGAGACTGTAAGTATGCTCAGTCCTAATTTTCTGATATTTAATGTGACTATGTAGTCTACATGTCAGGTCTGATTGGCAAGATGGAATTTTCCAGAGATTGATAAATCAGGAATATGCCTCAGCCCAGCCACAGAATTCAGTATGTAGTTTCTTCAGAAAAAAAAAAAAAAAGTAAGTCTACAAGTGACCTTCAGTTAGCAAACAGCTGTCACAGCACATTTGAAACATGATGAATTAGTCTCTTAAGCCATTTATTTGTGACTCTGCTTTTCTTCAAATACATATCTTGATGCCTGGGTATCTAATCACATAAGCAAAGGTTAGGTTATTGCTTTATTCACTTTCTAGAAACTCATTTATAGGGCATGGAGAGATGGATCAGTAGTTATGAGTGCTTGTGTGAAAAGTCTAGTGGCCTGGGCTCAGTTCCCGAGGACCCATGTAAAGCCAGATACACAAAGTGATGCATACATCTTTAGCTCATTTGCAGTAACAAGTCATCCTGGTATAACCAGTCTTTCTCTTTATCTTTCTGCTTGCAAATAAAACATACCTAAAGACTGATGTAAAGTCTGATGTCACTAGAAGCATTGAGATATTTATACAAGCTGTCTGTGTTTTCCTATGTGCTGGATATTAAGGTGAACACTGGTATATCACACAGAAGTCCAGTTCTTATATGTAGTAAAGTATATCCTGGGATAGTATGGCATCCAAACATATAGAATAACATATTACTATGCCAAGGATCAGGAAGAGAATATATGGAGTATTTGTTACCCCAAACTCATCTTAACTGATTTAGTAATATATGTATTTATATAATCTCTTTACTAAATTACCATTGTATTAATAACTAATGGATATAGAATATGCATGTATCATCTGTCAGATTTATTGTTCACAAAAAACAAATTGATACTCTTCTGTTTGGTATTACATTAATTGCTAACAAAATTGTGTCTATTCATAGTTTTAAGTTTAGGAAGTTATGATGTGAATGACATCCTCACTCAGAGATGGAGGAAAAACAAGAACCACTATATATGATGTCCAGTTGAAACTTACCAGATTTTAATTAAACTTTGTGAGGAACAAAACAGAGCCTTCTGAGATAAATATCTTGTTGTAAATATATAATATATATCATGAAACTCAACACAGTATGAGTTCTAGCTCTGATACATGCAACCATGAAAGTATTACAGCTGAGATGAATTCAGTGTCACTGTAAATTACAAATTACTTCTAAGGACTACCACATCTCATACACCTTAGTTCAGAAAACACTCCTTATGGCTAGACCCCAGGATCTAACTTCAGTAACACCTCTTCCAGCCTTTTGACTGGAAATCTATGTTACAGTTTTAATAAAACACCCGAATTTATGAGAGACATACAAACTTCCACACTGTGAGAAACAAATAGATTCTATTCCACAAAGAGAAATAAAGAGTTTCAGATATTTGCAAAGTCAGTGATTAGAACAGCTGAAAACTGCTAAGAAATGTATGATATGTGCCAATTTGAACATTGCTCCAGTGTAGGATGCCCTTGGAGAGGAGGTGAGCAGAAGCCCCACTTGAATATTAAACCAAAGAAAACTGCTATGTGGTGTTACTTCAAATATTTTGATATTGCTTCCTAACTGCAGAAGAAAGGTAGCCAGATCTCAAGTGGTTTCCCGGATATGTTAGACTGTGTCCCCATGTCCTGTAACTATGTGCCAAAATACCCCCCACTACCACCACCTTAAATTGCTTATAAAAATGTTGCATTTAGTAATGAGAAAACATGCATTTTATTTTGAAATGATTTAAAATATCATATGTTGGCTGGAGAGATGGCTCAGCGGTTAAGGCACTTGCCTCCAGTGCCTAAGGCCCTGGGTTCAATTCCCCAGGACCCACATAAGCCAGACCCACAAGATGGTGGCCCTGGTGTGTTCTCTCTCTCTCTCTCTCTCTCTCTCTCTCTCTCTCTCTCTCTCTCTTTCTCTCTCTCTGCTTGAAAATGAATAAATAAAATATTAAAAAAATAAAATATATGTGAAGTATTGAAAGGTGTATTTCCATTTCAATATTATTGCAGTATATTTCTTAAATGCAGATAAGAAAATCTGAGAAGATGGTGTATTAATGTTTTAACTTGAAGGAGGCAAACTTTGGTCTCTTGCATGGTTATATAGACGTCACAGACTTATACAGAGACCAGTCTCTTCCTTCTGTGAACAAAAAGAAAACACTAGAAATCCTTGCTCTCAACTAACTCACTGTAAATCTGTCCTTAAAGTCTAAATGATGGGAGACACTTCCCACATTTGTTTCTTAACATAGTACAGACTCCTTTTGATCTCTGGAAGTGAAGAGTCCTTGACACATTGTAGTGACCATAGTGAAGCTGAACTTCTTAATGAGGACATACTGCAAAGTTATGGGACATTTTATTCATGGTAGAAACCAAGGCCGAACAGAGCCAAACCAGAATCAAGACCAGAAACCTCCTTTCCAAAGTAGAACTATTGTTTAAGTCCTTAAACATGCCCACTCAGAGCGTGGCCTCTGGTTGTCTGTGTCTACAAAGTATAAAAATGAGATGATGTTGGGGTTGGGGACCCCTGGCCCCCCGCAGATAGTCCAAGTCTAACCAGCCAGCAGGAGAAGGAACTTGATGGGGAGAGGTGAGGCGGAGGCCAGACACACACATGACCGGAGAAGTGTCATTTTATTTTAGGTATCCAAAGCCCTTTTATAACCCAAAAGCTGCATTGTTCAGCATATTCCTTTCAAGCAATGAAATTTAAACCTTTTGGCGGGAGCCAATCAGCAGAATACAGCAGAGCAGAGTACATTTCCTTAAGGCGCCTTGTTTTAGTGCCAATTCAGCAGGATTCAGAAAGAACAGGGTGACTGTCAGCAAAACTAAACTTAGCAAGCAGAAGCAAAACTTATCATTTACTCCATTTTCTAAAACCTTAGCTTAAGGGTGAAGAGCTAGGCTAGGGCCTGACAAAGTGGGACAGAAATTGCTTGTAGAATGTGATTTTTTAAGAAAGGAATTTTGATCAGGTAGATCTTCCAGTTTCCTGGACAGTGCATTTACATGACTGGAGAAGAGGGTCAAGAAAATGACTCAGTGACTCCATGTGTGTGTGGAAACCCCAGCTCACCAGGGTCTGAATCATAACCCTGAGCCTCTGCTTCAAACTCCCATTCTTACAATCTTTCCGTCCTCTCTTCAACTCAGTTCCCTAAGTCATAGTGGGTGAGATTTAAGCCTGCTTTATTGTTGAGATCTCAAGTATCTCTGGATCTTTGCCCTGGGTGGTGTTGGGAATCGTTGGTGTCTGTCTCCATTGACCTTACATGGATTGGTCTCCTGATTGTCTTGTCACATTCTCATAGGTTTCATTTGGGCCCTGTGTGAAGGCTAGGTGTGGTTTGTCTCCTGCCAGGATGTCAGCCATCTTCCATTGTCTTCTTGTTGGAATTGAGTTGTCCTGGGCTCTCTCACTACCTTCTGAAAAATACAAACAGTATTTTCATCAGAAAGTGAGATCAATATAGGTTAAATGAGACAACATTTCTATTTTTGGCTAGATTCTAATGGGTGTAGCCTCTCTGTTGCTCTCTGGTAGTGGGGATTTCCCCTAGGAGCCCGAGATCTTGGTCCCCCTAGGTTTTGTTTTGGATACCAGTTCCAGTTAAGGATTCCTTGTCACTAAGCAGATCTTTTAGCCAATCAGTAAGACATTGATTACCCTCCTGTTTATTGCCTCTATTGCACAGAGGAGCATTTCTTAACTTGCTGGTCTCTTCCATATAGCCATAGGTTCAGCATTCTTGTGAAAACTGTCTATCTACTATTACTCAGGGAACTGAGTGGAAGAGGGGTGCGGAAAGAATGTAAGAGCCATGGTGGGGGAGAATATCCAGAGACATTAACCCCCTCAGCAATAATACAATATGGGGGAGAGAAAAAAAACTGGCTACCTCTGGTGCAGTTCATAACCCCCTAACCTATGGACAGATCCAGTATGCGCACCAAGGAAGGACCCCAGTGGGTAGGGGACAGAGAGGAGGGAAATGGGGACACCTTCACAAGATTTGATCATACAATGTGTATACTTTTCATAATAGAGATACATAAAAAAGAACAAAAAGAGAAATAGATATTCAGATTTTTTTTACAAAATTTTATTTAGCAAATGTGATGCTGTCTTTCAAAGCTTTTATATCTACATTCTATTTGCTTCAAATACATTCCTATACATCTTATTTTACAAGCTGGCAATATACATAGTTCTCAACTCTTTTGTTTTATATATGTGAATACTTCCAGTATTTTAACATGTGTGTTATAGCAATAGTCTTTTTTTGATGTTATTCATTAACACATTAGCTTAATAACCATTCTTCATTGTTCTGGTGAACTTTAAAATTTGTCAAAGGCACATTTTATTTTTATCATGTTTATGTGTTCAGGACTTCACATGAGGTCAAATACATAGTGAAGTTTCAGTAAATAGATAATAGATGATTGATTAAATACATATTTAAAGTGATATTTAAAGACAATTTGATGAATAGGTCAATAAGCTAATGGAATCAAATAAAATTATTTAAAATAGCCATCATACATTTTATCCTGATGTGAAATATGGCTAAATTAATATAAATACGTCCAATACCATGTCTACCTGAAGCTGAGACCTCAGGAGTCATTGCATTTTTTCATCATCAGAAACCCCATCCCTTAAGTAATATAGAGCCCAGAATGGGAATTCGCTATGGGTAATGTTAATTCAGCCACAGATTTGAATGGAACCAGTTTACCTCAGATAAGATCTGTTGTTACAGAGTCTGTGATTAAAAATCACAACCTGTGATTAGGATTTTTTCAATATGCATGAATGGTTTCTATCGTTTAAAATAAGTCATGATAACTCCCTAAATCTCTCTCTATATTAGATTGCAAATAATTATGAATATAAGGCCAATCAAGGAAATTAAGCAAATATACTCAACTTATATTTGATATGTAATATATATAGTATATGTATATATATATTTTATACGACACATTATATAAAATATATACCCTATACTATGAAACTTTTTAATATATAAATGTATTAAATATATATACATATAATACATAATACCTCTAACTACATAAAGATTTTCCAATAATTAAAATACTTAAAGCATATACATATGCTTACTACATATATATGTATTATATATATATATCACAATACTTCTTACTGAATAAAAAGGATTTTCTAATAATGAAAACACTTAAAGCATGTACATAAAAAAGGAGTAGTGTTACTTTTCAATTAAACTTATAAGAAGAGATATTACACTTCATATTGGCCAAATGGCCAGGAAGCAATAATTTTCATTAAATGTATTATAAAGCATGTTTAAAGGGCAAGCCTTCCTCATTCTTATTCCATCAATTTCTCAGGTAATATGCCTATTAAGCTCTTAAACTGAATTCTCCATATTCATTTTTGTCTTTGAAGAAGTTGAGTCTTTAAAGATTCCTCAAAATTCTTGGTTTCTTTTAAATCACGTTCCTGTGTGTTGGGGCAGGCAAATGTGTTTGAGAGTTATACTGGAGACATGATTTATTGTCCCGTGTCTCCTTCTAAAAAACCATGGAGTAATTGAAGCATGAAGGCCGTGTTCAGAGGCGCTGGATTCACTGTAGTCACGAACTTCTCTGACTTTGCATGAAAAGGCTGATGGAGAGTGGTTACCCGCTGGGCGTGAGTGTCTGATGACTGGCAAGTGTGGGATGCTTCAGTCATTAAAAGCTCCAGGAAGGTCTATTCCTAGACACTCATGCTGATGCTCACAGGCAGTGGTGCATAATAGTAAGAAATGAGTTGGAATTATCTTTTGATATAGCATATGCATTTCAAGTATTCCAGGAAGGACTATTTTAAGATAATACCAAATCCTACAGACTTCACCACCAAGCAAAGAAAATCATTGTAATTTCTCTAGTTCTAAATAGAATATTTTATATTAATAAACATCCACTTTGTCACTTTTTAGAGTTCTTTGATCTCCAGGAAACATTAGTAACAATCAAATCAATTTTATTAATTGTTAATATAAAGCTGAATTGTCTGATATGAGCCCAAGG
>PVHP010047792.1:5000-12768 GCA_004024765.1 Zapus hudsonius | reverse complement strand
TGTGTGTGTGTGTGTGTGTGTCTCACAGCCCCGAGGCTGCAGAGTAAATTCTATCGTGTGCAGTGCCTGCACACAAGGTCTCTGTCTTTCTTTGTGACACTAATACATGGGTGGAATATCATGGGTGGGTCTATTAGCAAGCCCACAGTTTTGGGTTGTATGATCACTATCTCTAAATAAGAAATTTTCAAGAAAACAAGGATTTAAAAAAGGATTTTCTCTTCTCTCTGTGTACTTCTGCTAAAAGGGTTATGATTAGCTCCAATCACCCATCTTGTGATTTCCTCCTCCTTAACAGGAGCTTCCTGTTTCTTTTGTCTGCTTTGACAGAAACTTTTATAGACAGAAAAAAAAATTTAAGTAGTTGTAAAACAGGAAAGTCAGGGTCTTAGAGCCCTGAAAAAAATTCAGAACTCTTCCTAACCAAAACAGAGAGAGAGAGAGAGAGAGAGAGAGAGAGAGATCACCCCATACACCTGCCTGAAGAGGAGGGGAAGAGGGAGGATGACGGGATGGCTAACTGTACCTGGAAATTGCTAGGCTACACAGAAGGGGGAGGGTCAGCGCTGGTTAAGCAATTGAAAAATTCTACCACTCGGGCTGGAGAGATGGCTCAGCTGTTAAGGAACTTGCCTCCAGTGCCTAAGGCCCCGGGTTCAATTCCCCAGTACCCACATAAGCCAGACCCACAAGGTGGTGGCCCTGGTGTGCTCTCTCTCTCTCTCCCTCTATTTCTGCTTGAAAATGAATAAATAAAATATTTTTTAAAAAAAGAAAAATTCTACCACTCCACAGCCTGACACTGAAAAAAGAGTTAAACAAAGGAAGAAAAGTCAAGGTTAACGTGTCTCTCCAAGTTTACACAAAGGCCTCTAAACTTAATGCTGGTGTGATACTTGGGTCAGATCTGAGAAGGTCTCTAACTAAAATTGCTTCTGGCTCTGTGCTAATGTCAGGAGTGCCAGGCTCCATTCTTCCGTGGCCTTTTAGCTCTGAGAGAAATGTTGTATTTATTTCAAAGTTTGTTTTATCTCCCTTGCTCTGTACAAACTGACAATGGGAAACTGAGAAGAAAAAGCAGACTGCAATGCATCTCTCACTGTGGGGTTTATGCTGTTTTCCTATGCTTCCCAATTGCTGGGGAGTGATCAAGAAAAGTTAGACACTAGGGACATGGGCACGAGAGACCAGAAAGGACTCGATTGCTCTCCTATTGGGGTCTCTCCAGTGTTCCAGCTGCCGGTGTGGCTGCTGCTTTGTCTTCTCTACCCCTCATTCAGTTTGTCATAGTGACAAAAAATAAATACTTAAATGGTTATGTTAAAAGTCTTATGGTAAAAATATTCTAAGACATTGTCTCTTCCACAAAGGTTGACTGATATATTTATAACCCTACTGAGTAGGGCCCTCAATGAAATGGGGATTAAAAAATATATATGAATGAATGGGATCAACACGTGATTTGTTTCTACAGTAAAAGTGGGTTTTAATGGAAGTTTTGCTGGTAGTTATAATAAGATAAACTGGTTGAAAGGATAAACTGGAAAGGAAACTTTTAAATATTGGATATTATGTTTGATAGAGATTACTACAAAGTGGTTACATAGATTTTAAGATAAAAGCATGTGGATAAAGGGTATGAGTAAGTGTAAACAAAAGACTTTTAAAAATACATAGATATGGTATACAAAAAGAAATAAATTTAAGCAGCAACAAGAATATATATATTTGTATTTTCTCTCCTGCTTTTTGTCACCTAAAGTCACCTCTGTTAGATAGGATTTTTACTCAAAAGGACAAAATAGAGGGGAGGGCAGTGGGGAATTGGGGATAACAACTCATTGTTTGCCCACTAAATGTTGTAACTCATTATGGACAATAAAGTAAAAAAAAAGGACAAAATAGATAAACTGAGTCTTAAAGTTCTTGATCAGATTATAGGCTCATTTGGGGATATAAGCTTGCCTAGGACTTGTATCAGACTAAAAAAGGATGATCCTCACTGGTTACAAAATGTTATGGTATTCAGGTTGTAAATTGATGTCACCATGCTTTAAAATACCCAGATTAAATGTTCAACTCTTTGATAGTAATCTGTTCATGGTGAAAGTTGTAAGAGACCGGCTTTAAAACGCTCCACCAAGTTAGCTATGTTTGTCTGTCAATCTTTTAACTACAGAAAAAAACTAAATCATAAAAATCATAAGGTTTACTCATTAGTATTTTATTTTCTAGCTTAATGTTATTATGCCAAAAACACTGTAACATTGAGATGGTTCCTGCCTCACTCATGCTGGTTCTGCTGAGCGGTTATCACTGAAGTTATCATCTGGGTCTTATTTTTTAAAAGATTATTTGGTCATTGTAATTTTTCTATGAAAAAAAAACTGAGAAAACTCATGCCCTAAAAATACCTATTATGTACAAATAATGTTGATATCGTTTATATAAGTTTCATGTATTTTAATAGTCATAAGTACTACTTCATGTTAAGTTATAAAATATCTCTAATGTATGTTAAAATCTGGCTGGTTTAGTTTAAAAAAGCTGGAGTTTGCTCTATTCTTAAGCTGTATGTAATCAAACAGTTCCAATCAATGTTTTACTTAAGTAACTATTTAATTTCTTAAATTCATTGCCTATAGATATATTGGTACTTGAGACATGTTTCTTGCTCCTAGATACAACCTTATATATAAATGATCTTCATTGCTTAAAAGGATCTTAAACCCTACTGTTCTGCTTCCATTTTTTTTCAGACTAATTGATGCCTACATAAGTATACAGACTATCCAAAGATGTTTTCAAAGACAGATGCCAAGATTTTATACTGTTCTGTCTTTTCCTGACATATAATTTCTGGATCAAATCAATTGATTTAAAGTTATTGATAAAATATTGTTTTCAGGGCTCCAAATATGTTCAAGATAGAATGCCTCTGCTTTCTATGTTCCAGATATGACTTACACTGTCACCTGACAACCGAATTTAAATGTTGATCAAAATAATTTTAAACTTTTGTGTCATTCTCTAACCAGGTCTGTTATACTAGTCATGTGTACAGTCTCTGTGAGTGGGTAATAGCCATTTGTAAAAGCCAAAGCCAATTTAAACATTAGAGTTTTTAAAAGGACAACCAATATTTTGGTTCCTGCTCTGGGACCAAAAAGCCACAGGAGACAATGGGGCATTTCTAGCTTCTAGCCTCTGGTAAGTTACCTACCTGTCTTGGTGATCAGGGAGGACATGGAGACCCGGAGATGGACTCCAAGTCAGGGGATCTACAACAGGAGAGTCACATCATAGGAATCTCAGTCCCCCAGGCTTTCCAAAAGAGGAAAGGCCACATGGTCAGCATGGCCTTGACTTATTCTAACAGATGACATAATGCTGAAAGTCATAAAACTCTTCAGAAGAGCCTACAAGTCTCTGCTACAGAGCCATTGCTGACCTCTAAAATATAATACATAGTTAATTTTGGCTGACTACATGATCTTACACACCCAGTAAGAAAATATAACCACAAAATATAACATTCTAAATAAGAATATGCCCCCCCCCATCTGATGCTGCCTTACAGTAATCCTAAGCTCTTACTTTAAATTTTGTCTTCATCTGCCTCTGCCTGGTCCTGGTTAGTCAGCTACTGTTTGCTTTAAGTTTACTTTAAGTCAAAAATCCAGAAATTGTTCTCATTGATTATATTTACCTGATAGTTATTGATTTGTACTACCCAATTTCTCCTACTATGCCTTATTACAATAGAAATGTTTATTCTGTACCCTTAAAGTTGGTCAAGATTATGGAGACCTTAGACCAAATATAATGTACATTATGAGATGGTCATGTGTTTATGAGGGCCAAAGACAAAAATGTAATGATTTAAATATGTGGCCCATAAAATCAGACTTAAGTCTTAAGCCTCCAATTCATAAAGCTCTATCAAGAAAAAGGTCTATTTAGGACAAATCTAGAGTCCAGGCCTAGGATATAAAAACAGTTTGGAACTCTAGCTGTTTGCGCTTCCTAAGGTTGGTGGTGGTAGTTGTTCATATACATTCATCACACCAATATCAAGAAGACAGCAACCTCAACCAATTGTAACAGCTAACAGGTCACCAGGAATCTAGAGGATCCCTTCCAGGTCAAGATCTGCTCTTAGAAGGAGACTACAGCCCTGATCTATTCACGCCAGAATCTAACTAGTCTACACACATCAGAAGCCTGAAGAAGTCAACATGGGATACCAGGAAAAATGGACACAATGTCCACCAGCCCTGCTGGTGTTTGCTGTTCTGATTAAAAATTATCTGCCTCTTATAAGAGTTTGTGCCCTGTTAAGCTCTGTAGGTTGCAGATAGACACATGGTGAAGATCCTGGCTCCTTCCATTACCTGGCCCCCTCCAGATGCTTTTCATGGTCCTTCCGTGTGGCCCTTACATTCCCAATATAAAAAGTCCAAATACTCCTCCAGGGTGCCAGGGGATCCTGCTCCATGGAGAGGCAGTCAATTCAAGCACAAAGAAGCCCATCTTAGTAACTCATTATGGACAATAAATTAAAAAAGAAAGAACCAAAGCAAAAAAAAAAAAGAAGCCCATCTTATATTATCATTATTTATTTGCAAGCAGAGGGATACAGACAGAGACAGAGAGCGAGAGGATAAGCACACTAGGCCATTTTGTTCTGACCTAACAGAAATTATCTTTAATAAATGATGCTAGAAACATTGCAACTCTTCTAGAATTTATCTATCAGAAATATAAAATAATAATAAATGTTTCTAGAAAAACTGGAAATATCTATTTAAAAAAAACTTCAAGCCCTATAATATCCTATAGATAAATTGATTTCAGATGTATCATAGCTTTAAATGTAAGCCATACAGGCTTTACAAACATGGGTAAAATCATCTTAGCCTAGAACTCCAAAAATATGAATTGGAATAGTACAAGAAATGATAAGTCATACGTCATGGAGAGTAAATTTGTTATTCAAGAGCCATCATTGAGACAATAGATAGATGACTCACAGACTAGAGAAAATTTTTGTAAAACATATTTGATAAAGGAATTGTGTCCTGAGAGATACAAATTAATCATTTAAAATTCCATGGGGAAAAAAAACTTAGAAAATGAACACAAAAAAGAATATCCTTCATCATGTGCAAAAATAAAAATTAAAATAACTATGTGACATAACTTCACAAGCCCCTGCAATGATGAAGAAAAAAATGAAGAGAAGGAGGGGGAAAGAGGAAAAGACAAAAGAAGAGGAGAAGGAAGAAGAGGAAGATTGAGGAGGAAGGAGAGGGAGGCAGAGGGAGGAGGAAGAATGACCCATGTGGGGAGGCTATGGAGCTGTAAAACCTCATACATTACTGGTAGGAGTGCAAAAATATGGAATAAGCAATTAGGAGAAACATTTGGCAGTTTTCTTATACAATTAAACCTATGTGTCTCCTCTGACGGAACAGTTACATTCCTATGTATTTACTGAGAGACACGCAAACACTTGTTATCAAAAGATTTGTTAAAAAAAACATATCCATGCAATTCTTAATTGCAATAGCCCAAAGTATAAAAACCCACATCTGTCCACGAGGAGCGTGGAGAAACAAATTCTATGCTCACAGAATCAATACTTGCCAAGAAAAAGTTTAAAACTACTGATAATTGCAAACATGTACTTGAATCTGATTGCAGAACAGAACAGAGCCCTGGTTATAGGCTTTCAATCTGGTCCCAGTGATTCTCACCATGTTGGAATGGGACTTTGCAAGTGTAGTTAGTGTTACCTGTCAGGTGACTTTAAAGTAGGGAGATTCTTCAGGATTATCTTGAACACCCAATTCATCATAGGACTTCTGAAAGTCAGGCTGTAGGGAAGTCTCAGGGATTCAAAGTTTAGGAATGATTGATAATAGTTTGAGGATGGAGGAGTCCAAGTGCAACGTGCATGACAAGGGATCCTGTCAACAAATAGACTTGGAAGAAAACCCTAACCCTTAGTGAGAACCTCAGCTTGGCCAGAATCTTGATTTTGGCCATATGAGACCCTGAGTAGAGAATTCACCTCTGCTCAGCCAGGTTTCTGTCAAATGGAAACTATAAGATAATGGCTGTTGTTTTAAGCCATGAAGTTTGTGGCAAGGGGGCCATGCAGAAATAGATAAGTAACACACTGTATGACTCTGTTTGGTTGAATGACTTGAGAATAGGCAGACTTCCATGATGATCTAAGTCTGAAAGTAGTTAGTTGCCTCTCAAAGGAGAGAGCTAACTAAAAGAGGCATAAGGGAAATTTCTGAGGTAATAGAAAAGCTCTGTTTTTTTTAACATAGTGATTATCTGGTTTTATAAAATTGTCAAAACTCCTTAAATGTTATATCTTTATTAAAGAGAATAACACAGACACACACAGAGAAAGAGAGAGAGAGAAAGAAAGAAAGAAAGAGAGAGAGAGCGACCATGGCTATGGCCCTACTATGGTTGAAAAATTTTTTTTTGGTTGAAATTTTTTAAATGAAATCTTAAGAAAGTAAGAAGCATATATACTTATCCTCATTTATAGTCATTGGTAAAGTCAATTGCCCCATGCCTGGCACTTGCTAAGGTCTTAAACTGAAAGACCACATTGGTTTTATAGCCTTTGTCCAGTATTGTTAGCAGATATGTTTCAAAGTAACCGGGATAGTCCCTTTCTTTATGACAAATTTCACCATCTCCAACAAGACATTATTATATTGATAGTGGAAAATTACATATTATCAGTACACCTGAAATATTTGTATTTTTAACAACTATAGTAGAATGCTGCTAGCTTATTTTCATAGAAACTAGAAAATTGTGTCTTAAGTGGTTTCACTTAGAGTACATTTTCCACCTAACTTTCTGGGTTTGAAAGATCTGAGTTGAACTGAAGGAGGCTATTGGTTATGTTTAATTTTTATCTTTCACTTACTATACAGTATTTTTTTCTTTGTTTCCTTGTGTTTTGGGAAGCAGTCTTACTCTGTAGCCCAGGCTGGCTACTATGCTGGCCTCAAAAATTCATGCTGATCCTCCTGCCTCTGCCTCCTGAGTACTGGGATTCGGGTGTGAGCCTTCACTCTCACCTGACTTATTTCTATTCTAGACCATTTACTCACTGTCTCTGCCCTTACTGGTATTATCCAAGATTTATTCTAAGAATTAGATCATGGTCATTTTAAAGACTTGAGGGTTTTATGGGAAGCAGAGGAATTGTTATAGTGATATAAAGCTTATTTTTTTACAATTCCATGTTGCCTGTGCTCAACATTTGCTTCAAAACTTATAGCAGGTTACAGTTCACAGAGAGAAATAGCAAGGACCAACAAGCATATGATAGAAGTTTAGTCATTCTAATAATAAAAGGAAAGTCAATCAAGAACTGTTTAGTTTGAATGAGATGTCCCTTTTGCCTCCATGTCTTGAATTCTTGGTCCCCAGCTGGTGTCAATTTGGGAGGAGGAGCCTTGTTGGAGGAGGGAGTGTAGCTGACGTCAGGTTTGGGGGCATTAGCCAGCTCCCCCTTGCCAGAGCTCAGGTCACTCTTGCTGCTTACTGCCAGCTGCTGTGTCAAGATGGGGTGCACAGCCTTTGCCATCCTTTCTCTGTCATGATGAAACTTCCCCTAGAGACTGTAAGCTGAAATAAACCTTTTCCTCCCATTAGCTGCTTTGGGTTGGATGTTTTGTCGTAGCAACAAGAAACTAACTACAGGAATTAAATACTGTTTTGTTTC
>PVHP010047791.1:0-12770 GCA_004024765.1 Zapus hudsonius | reverse complement strand
GTGTGTGTGTGTGTGTGTGTGTGTGTGTGTGTGTATACATTTATATTTAAATTATTTACAGTAAAACCTCCAAGTGTAGACTTAAATCAACCTGTCTTTAAATCTTCAGCGTTAGGAATTCTCTGTAAGATTTTCTAGATTTTTAAAATTATTTTATCAAAAAATATGGATTACACTATTTACTATTTACTTTGTGAATTTCTATTATATCTTAATAGCTAAACATTCAGAGTCATTAAAATCTGTTTATGTGTCACAAGCACAGATATCTGATCTCTCTTCTGTGGTGTGGTCTTCCTGTGACTGTGCAGCAGATTAGGTCTCTGAGGAATGAAGATTTACCATGGCAATCTAGACAGCAGCATTGTGCTCAGCACTCCGAATGCCCTTTTCTCTCCCCTATTCTCTACCCAAGAGACACCCAGGCTTCCAGTTGGAGTAGCTTAGCAGAAACCCCAGCAGGAGGTCTCAAGGAAAGAGAGCTGCACTTAAAATATGCCTTCTTTTAACTCCTTGTGACACCTCACCTGAAATTGCTGCACTTCAAGGCTCTCATCTCCCTTGTGGTTCATTTGCTCTATCCCTTTTAAAATAATGGCCTTTCTACAATTAGTTTTCCTTTCCTCAAATATTTTATTTTAGCTGGGAATGGTGGCACACACCTTTAATCACAGCTTTCAGGAGGCTGAGGAAGGAGGATGGCTGTGAGTTTGAGGATAGCCTGAGATTACATAGTAAATTCCAGACAGACTGGGTTAGAGACCTTATCTTTTAAAAAAAATTCTATTTTGTGTATGGTATGCTTTATTATTATTATTATTATTATTATTATTATTATTATAACTTTATTATCCATAATTGGATGGACTGTATGAGCAAATAATGTGTTGGTATCCCCAATTCCCTAATTTCCCTCTTCCCTGTCCACAATCGTCTGGGTATCCTCCTCCGTGGGCAGTCTGGATCAGTCCATGGGTTAGGGGGTTATGGATAGCCTAGGAGTCAACCTTGTTCAACCTCCCTTTGTATGATGTTGCTGAGGGGGGGCATGACCCTGGCATTCTCCCCACCATGGCTCTTACAATCTTTCCACACCCTCTTCTGCTCAGTTCCCTGAATCATGGTGAAAACTTTTAATAGAACTCTAACATGTTTATTACAAATTATACAAACGGTTTTGTAGACTGAAAATACTTCATATAGATCCAAATACCTCTTTCTTTCTTTCTTTCTTTCTTTCTTTCTTTCTTTCTTTCTTTCTTTCTTTCTTTCTTTCTTTCTTTCTTTCTTTCTTTCTTTCTTTCTTTCTTTCTTTCTTTCTTTTCTTGTTAGGAGCGGAGCTAAGGGTTCAACTCTGAGTCTTAAGCAGTGTTTTAGCACTGAGCTCAGACCCCAGACTCTCATGCATGACTTTTCTAACTTGACAGGAAGGACACTACAGCATGGGTATTTGGAGGCATTGTTGACATTGCTTTTTTGTCTAAAAGGGAAAAACGGATTTAGAAGGTGCACATCTGGATATGTCTTGCAGGTGGTCCTATGCTACTGTGAAGACTATAGTCTGGAAAGATGAGATACATGTTTTTAATGAAGAACCAGGAATCAGAAGAAATATTTTAGGGACCACAGGGATGGTCAACTCTATAGAAGAACAATAACACAAGGACATATCTGGAGAGCACACACCAAGGAAGCAGAAAATGTAGAAATCCAGATACCAGAACTCAGGACATCAGGACAACAGTGAGGACTTTGGCCTTGAAGGGAACTGAGAACCAATAGATACAGATGACTGGAATAACATGATCTGCTGGCTGTGAAGGAAACTGCCTGAAAGAAATCAAAGATAGATAAAGAGACAAATTAGGAGGCCATAAAACAGCACAGCATGGATCCTGGGTGCTGAGACAAGGATGCCAGAAGTAAGTGAGGGCTAATTAAATTCTGGCTATCAATTTAGATGTGAAGACAGCAGGTTGTGCACTCACTCCCCTTGTACCAATGACGGGCTCTCCTGCAATATGTGATCTGAATCATGTGGGAAAGCAACTATAAAAATTTGTTTAAGCAGTAAATGTCCATTGGCTGTGAGTCGCTTTTTAATATAAAGAAACAATTGTTTCTTAGATGTATGTTCTTCTTAAGTTAACAGGTTACTTTTATCAGACTCATATTTACAGAACATTTTGTTGCACTCCTGAAACACGCATAGACACACACACACACACACACACACACACACACACACACACACACACACACACAAACACAACCTGCATTTAAAGAACCTAGAGTGTGCTATTGTAAGGTTGTTTTTCTTAGCATGCTATGCTAGTTGAAGGCTGTGGTGCTCAAATGAGGAAAATATTCAGGGGACTATTCCCCCACCCAGAGCTTAAAGATATAATGTCAACAATCTGAAGATCTTTAGGTCCTTTAAAAAATATGTCAGGCTTGAGAAATGATTCACTTCAAAACACAAAAAGATAACTGCACAGTGAAAATTAATAAATATTTAATTAAATTTTAATTAAATGTCTACAGATGAATGACCTTATATCAACTTCATTAATTGTTAAAATTTGAATTCATAAGAAAAGTTATGTTATATGAGAACAGTTTTAGATCATATTTTTTCACTTTGCAAGTATCCATGAGTAATCATGATTAATAAAGTACATTCTAAATGTAATTTTAATATAAGTCATTTCTAACTAAATAACTTGGAAAGGAAAAAAATCATTTTAAAACTGGTTACTTAAAAAACTCAATTAGTTTGTTATTTGAGTATTATATCCACAAAAGGAGAGGTTAAGTGTCTGATTAAAATCACAGAAAATCTTTTGGGGAATCAGACATTGACCCAGGAATTTTTATCTGATGTCTTCAACCCCATCAGGATTTCAGTGACAATATAATAACCAATGGGATTGGGATGGACCAAAATGCTGACCATGCCTTTGAGGCAATGTTGGACCAGCATGTGGAGATGCTCAGGTAAGGAAGAGCAAGTCTGGTTGGATGTAAACATGGTAAATATTGACTCTGATCATGTTTAAAACTAAACAAACTAAGATGAAAAATGTTGGGTCCCAGTCTGGCTGAATATCTGTGAGCTAAGTTTTAGAGCCCAGAGCATGTTAGCTCATGCCTTTTGATCCTAGCACACCTGTGCCCCCCAGGAGGTTGGGGGGATGGCTGACAACCCTAAATTGTGTTTGTAAGTGCTAATAGCTTTTACTCCTGCATGCTGAGTTTCCATGGTTCTGTTCCTGCCTGCTGAGCCCCCTTGTGATACAATGCAGCCTTGGATTGTATATAAGGTTGGATGCTGAAATAAAGTTTTGAGATTTGCTCGGACACATCTCCCAGCTGCAAGTGTATGTGAGGCTCTGGCTGCACATTCACCTTTCCCCATGGGGCCTGTCTCCTGCTGGCCAGTGAGACAGGCTCGCTTGCAGTGGGCCAGGGATCCATGACTCTTTCAGTACCCAACATCTGGCAGCCCGAACATGGACATGAAGACTGGAAAGAGACCACTCTGTGTTTTCTGTTCCCTCTTCTTCCCCACCCGACTGGTTTGTCTTGTAGGCACACTTTTACTTCTGGTTCAGTTGGCTCGGCAGGAACATCTATATAAGGAGTGGCCATCCAAAGATGTGGAGCCAGGGGTGCACTTCCCGATAGTGCTACCTCAGTACTGAGACAACCTGTGAGCATACCGACGGGGCCTAATGAACCTCGGAAGTCCCTGACTAAGCACAAGACACTTGGTTCCACAAACACCTCTGCCCTGCCTTTTCCTTTTGCTGTCTGTCCTCGCGTGGGCTTCCTTCAAGGCTGTGAGACAACTGACATCTTTTGCCTGGGTCTACTCTTCAGGACTGACTGAAGGTCTCTGGCTCTCTGTTGGAACTCCGACAGCCTGGCATGGTGTGGTGGTGTGGACTGATAGACTTCTCGCCCGCCCCGCCCGCCGCTCTGTGGCTTCCCAGAGCCACTCGCTGGCTTTGCGCCTGGATTCGGCCACAGCCTGCGCTTCTGGAGGCGGCCCCAGAGGCATGCCCCAAGTCCCTCCTCTCAGCTCTCTTTCTCTTTTGAATCTCGCTGCTTCTCCCAGTTCTATGCTTGTTCGTTTTGTCTATCTGAGATCCCAAGGGAGTTTTCCTGCTCATGGGGCAAATCGGAAATCGAGGTGAATGAGATCCTTTGGCCAAGGATAGAGAGACAGAAAGTCAGTACCCAGCGCTCAGGGTGCTGTGCATTGTCAAAAGTTCTGGTCTGGAGGTCGGAGACACAGACCCCAGCCCCAAGGCAGGCTTTCATAATGCTAATGAGGCCTGCATTACTAGTATCCTACCAAAGATGGTCATTTATAAATATTTAGGTTTACTTGAGCTTAGTTAAGTATAATTCAATAGACTTAATTAAAATTAATATATAAGGTTTTTTTCTCTGTTTATACAGATGTAAAAGTGAGTTATGCCTCATGGTACATGCAATGACTCTCATACTTATGGATTTGGTACAAGAAAGTCTCCAGTTTGGGTTATAATATGTCTGCTATTTTCTCAAATTTAGAAAATATGCCACAGAAGTGATATCTTTCAGCCAGTCAGAAATCCAGAAATCCAGGTGCAGACTCCCTGCGGCTGAAAAACAATGGTCACTCAAGGGTAGGCCCAAGGAGTACAACCTTTTGTTTGTAGGAGACCAGCAGCTTGAGAAATTGATTTTTGCCTTTATGATTTTGAGTTTTGCCTCTCTTTTGGTTATTGGTCTTTACTGCCTACGGACTAAGGTATCTGATATGTCCATGAGGCCTTTCCCCAAGAGATGGCTGAGACCCCATGGGACTTTAAGGGAAGGCCCTGCAGGCTGAATTCAATTGATTTGATTTCTGGTCAATTTGTGATTAATTTGGTTTCTGGTCAATTTATAAAGCTTTTTTCCTCTATAAAACAATCATTCAAAGTAAATTAAGCCTTATTATACATGTGATAATTTCACAGAGCTGAAGCAGGATGATGGCATATATTTTCTTTCAGTCTACCTCAATCAGTTTTAAAAATTCTATCAATGTTGATTTGTCAGAGATATTTAAAAGTTATCAAGGTAATAGAATTGTTCCAGGTATAATAAAGGTAAAAGTTATATCAGGGACAATTATGTTTTGCCTATACTTAATATATATATATATATATATATATATATATATATATATATATGTACATATATATATTATAGAACTTATTAATAGCTTATTTATAAGAGGTATCTTGCACCAATAGATTATGAAATCTATGGTTATATCTATACTAATAAATATTGTTAAACATATGGGTTGCCAATTTTCTTACAAATTGCATCCATAGAGATATTGTATATTACCTATTAATAAGGATGTCTAATTCTTATTACTTATTTTTATATAATTTAATAAATAGTTAAGTCAACTTGACACAATTTCTCTTAGTCCTATTAAGAATGAAAAACTAAATTCTGTAGAAAAGTATGTGTTAGATGCCAATTCTATAAAAGCCATCTATATGTACTGGTTCTCAATCTTGGACTAAACAATAATAGAAAAATCAAGATATTATTGTGCTCAATCTGACTCTGTATTCAAAAGAGCTCATTGGATACAGACCCAGAAACAGACATATTTCCCAATGCTTCCTCATAAACCAAACTGGCCCTCTGGTTTATTGATGAATGTAAGGGAAATAACACAGGAAGATTTATGTCTTCTTTGTGATGCTAAAGTCCATGAATATTTGGGTAAACTGAGTCAAGAGAAAAGAAATGTTTCTTTTCTCATCTTTTGCTCAATGGTTAGAGACATTGTCTGCTGTAAATACTATATATTTTATGGTTGCTTATAAATAAAAAAGAGGGGGAAGAATGCCCCTAGAAAGTGTCTTTCTTATAAGTGAGTTAAAGATCAGGCTGTTCAATGGTTAGAGATACTTTTTAATGGTTATACTCATTTGGCAAGTACAAATTTATATATATATAGTGGTTGCTAAAGATATTTGCTTGGTCTCTTAAGAAAATTAATTTTGGTGTTTTACAAAAAGACTAGTCATAGCAAGTTTTAAAAGAGGTGACTGCCACAGGTCAGCTTTAAGTACTAAATGATTTTCTAGTTTAAGTTTTTACAAAACAAAGTACAACTGTTCTTTTGCTTGTGTAACCATGTAGGTTTACCACTGCTACGACTGGACTTCATCACTCCAGTTATAGCTATTATTCAGTGACTATGTTGTTTTTGGGTTGAGAAATGTACAGAAAGAACTCTTAAGGTACTCACCCAAACTAACTATATTTGTTTGCCAATATATAAATCATTGGACAAATTAAGTTTTTAAGATAAAGGTTGCTTACTGGTATTAATTTTCTAAAATAAGGTTCTCACATCTAAAAATATTGTATGTTTAAATGGTTTCTATTTGTTCATGATAATGCTATCAAAAGGTCATCATTGGACTTATGCAACGCAAGGTTTAATTTCAGTAATTGTGGCTTCTATCCTCCTATTAGATAAATGAGTTGGAATAACTTAATTAAATTTTTATATAATTTCTGTCATGGATAAAACATAAAAATTGTCTTATATTTATAAGAATCATTACTATCTCAGGTTAATTAATGCCTAATGTTAAGCTAACAACATTGGTTGTCACATGTTTTTTTTTTCTTTTTTTAATTTTAATATATATATTTATTGACCATAATGAGTTACATTATTTAGTAGGCAAACAATGGGTTGTTATCCCCAATTCCCCAATGCCTCCTCCCCCATCCACAATCAGCTGGATATCCTCCTCCATGGGTCGTCTGGATCAGTCCTTGTGGCAGGGGACCATGGTTAGCCTAGTACTCAGCCCAGTTCTCCTGGCCCAAGTGTGTTGTTACTGAAGGGTGACATGCCTCTGGATAGTCTCCCCCACCAAGGCTCTCACAATCTTTCCGTCCCCCTCTTCCGCTCAGTTCCCTGAATCATGGTAGGTGAGTATTAAGGCTGCTTTAGTGTTGTGCACTTAGGGGGCTTTGTGTTGAAAATTGTTGAT
The DNA here is from genome assembly GCA_004024765.1 of Zapus hudsonius. NCBI lineage: Eukaryota > Metazoa > Chordata > Mammalia > Rodentia > Dipodidae > Zapus > Zapus hudsonius. The sequence continues at coordinate 5,697 of PVHP010047791.1, read as the reverse complement.
TTCTGTCCCCCTGGCTTATCCTGTGTTGATTGAAAGGCTGTGGCTGTGGGTCCACTGTTCATCCCGTCATTCTCTGTGGGGCTCCATACGGATCCTCCACAGTATGACTGTGGTGGTTCATCTCTTGCGAGAATTTCTGCTATCAGCCTACTGTCTTTTGGAAGGGTTAGATGAGCCACAACTCTCTCATTGCATCCTGAAAAATACAAACACAATCTCCATTGGAGTGTGAGGTCAGTATAAATTAACAAATATACACAATTCTGGATTACCTAGATTCTATTTTTAGTAGCCTCATCGTCAATCAGTCCCATAGTGCATCTTTTCTTGGGAGCCCAAGAGTACGGGATCCGGTGCATATTGCACTGATTCCCCAGTTCCATTCATGGGCATCCCCTCACTGAGTGGAATATTTGGACGAATTTAAAAGTGGCTGATTGTCTCCCCCAGGCTCAGGCTCCACCATTGCACTAGTGCTCCTTTCTTGGATCGCTGTTCTCTCCCAATAGGAGGTGTGGTCAGCTTACTCATGGCCATAGTCTGTGTTTCATGCAAGTGATCTCTGTTTGCTCCAGTGTCATTAATCAGCTTCCCCTGGCATCTTGTGCAGCACCTTGTAGCACTGCATTAACTACCATTTGGAGGATGGATACCATTCCTGACCTTGAAGGATCGCTCAATGCTGATTGATGGCATTCTGTGGTTTCTTCAGCAACAGGGTTTTCCCTCAAGCCTAGGGAGGTCATTTAAGAGCTTGACAGAATTCTGTCTTGTTTTTGGAACCCCATGGGTCACTTTGGTCAACAGGTCAGTGAGGGAAGGAACCAGTGGCTGGGACCAGGGGTTGTCAGACTGATCAATTATTCACAGGCTTAGACTCTCTCCCTTACTACTGATGGCCCCTCTTGCCAGTTGACACCCACTACTTGCTCACTAGGTTACATTATGCTCGTGAGGATTTTATGTTTTTGAACCTAATTTGGTTCAGCCTCATATTTAAGCCATTCCCCTCCCCCATCCCTTACCCCGCATTCATAACCTCTCATTTCTTTCTACTACTTTGCATAAAGAAAATGGTTATCCTGGTTAAGGACTGCATATGAGGGAGAATATGTGGCATTCAATTCTCTGTTCTTTTGAGTGTTCGCTTAGTAAGATCTGCTAGAAGTCAGACCATATTTTCCTAAATTTCGATATATCATTTTTCCTTTCACCTGAGTAAAATTCCATCGTGTAAATATACCGGTTTCTCTGTCCATTCCTCCATGGATGGGCATTTGGGTTGATTCCAATTCTTGGCTATTATGAATTGAGCTGCTATAAATATAGTTGTACAAATATTTCTGTGTCAAGATGTGGCATCTTGTACCCACAAGGTGTCTAGTAGAGGGATAACTGGGTCCATTGGTAGTTCTGTGTCCATTCTGTTCAAGAGTATCCACACTGCTTTCCATAGAGGTTGAACAAGTTTGCAATCCCACCAGCAGTGAATGAGGGCTCCTTTTTCCCTGCATCCTCGCCAGCAATGATTGTTGTTGGTTTTCTTTATGATTGCCATTCTGACTGGGGACAGGTGGTATCTAATTGTGGTTTTGATTAGCATTTCCCTGATGACTAAGGATGCTGAGCATTTCCTCAGCTGAGAGAACAGCATTTGTGTTTCCTCCTCAGTGAATTCTCTGTTGAGATCAGTGGCCCAATTTGTGAGGGGGCAATTTGGGTTTTTGTTATTAATTTTTTGAGTTCTCTGTAAGTTCTGGAAATTAGGCCTCTGTCTGAGTTGTAGCTGGCGAAAATCATCTCCCAGTTTGAAGGGGGTCTACTGACTCTGAGAATTTTATTTTTGTCTGTACAGAAATTTTGAGCCTTATTAGGACCCATTGTTTAAGTGACTGTTGCACTTCCTGGTCTACTGGAGATTTGTTCAGGAAGTTGTTCCCTACTCCTATCTCATGTAGGGTTCCTCCTACTTTTTCTTCCAGGGTGTTTAGGGCTGTACGGTTAATGCTGAGGTCTCTGATCCATTTGGAGTTGATCTTTGTGCATGGTGAAAGCAGTGGGTCTATTTTCATTTTTTTACACGTGTTTATCCAATTTGTCCAAATGTTTCAACCATTTGTTGAAGATGCTATCTTTGGCCCAGCATACATTGTTGGAACCCTTGTCGAAGATTAAGAAGCTGAAGTTACTTGCATTAAAGGCTGGGTCTTCAATTCTATTCCACTGGTCAGACTGTCTGTTTTTCTGCCAATAACATGCTGTTTTAGTTACGAGGGCTTTGTAGTATGTTTTAAAGTCAAGTATGGTGATACCTCCTGCGTAATTTTTTTTTTTTGCTCAGAATAGTTTTAGCTATTCGAAGTCTCCTACCCTTCTAAATAAATTTTGTGATTATTTTTTCAATGTCTGTGAAGAAGGAGACTGGGATTTTTATTGGCATTGCGTTGAATCTGTAGATTGCTTTTGGCAAGATTGCCATTTTTACTATATTGATTCTCCCTATCCATGAACATGGAATGTCTTTCCATCTCATCACATCCTCCTCTATTTCCCTCTTGAGTGTTTCAATATATTCCTTATATAAGTCTTTAACTACCTTGGTTAGTGATATTCCCAGGTATTTAATTTTATTTGAGGATATAGAGAACAGGACAGTTTCTCTGATGTCTTTTTCCGAAAGTTTGTCTTCCGTATATAGAAAGGCTACTGATTTTTGTGTGTTAATTTTGTATCCTGCCACTCTGCTGTAGTCATTGATCACCTTCAGGAGTTTACTAATACTGCTCTTTGGGTCTGATATATATATATATAAGATAATGTCATCTGCAAAGAGGGACATTTTGACTTCTTTCTTTCCAATTTGTATCCCTTTTATGCTATTCTCCTGACTTATTGCTTGGGCTAGAACTTCTAGCACTATGTTAAATAGCAGTGGTGAGAGTGGACATCCTTGTCTTGTTTCTGAGTTTAGTGGGAACTCCTTGAGTCATTCCCCATTTAGGATGATTTGTGATTTAGGAGATCTGTATATAGACTTTATCATGTTGAGATATACGCCATCTATGCCTATTCTTTCCACGGTTTTGAACATGAAGTGATGTTGAATTTTGTCAAAAGCCTTCTCTGCATCAATTGAGATGACCATGTGGCTTTTGCGGGTGAGTTTGTTAATGTGGTGAATTATATTTATTGACTTTCGTATGTTGAACTATCCCTGCATCCCTGGGATGAAGCCGACTTCATGAGGGTGAATTATAGTATTGATGTGGGATTGTATTCAGTTTTCTAGGATTTTGTTTAGGATTTTTGCGTCTAAGTTCATGAGGGATTTGGGTCTGTACTTTTCTTTTCTTGTTACATCCTTGCCTGGTTTGGGAATTAGGGCGATGGTAGCTTCATAAAAGGAGTTTGGGAGCCTACCCTCTTTTTCTATGCCCCTGACAAACTTCAATAAGAGAGGTTTCAGTTCTGTGTTGAAGGTTTGGTAGAATTCAGCTGAGAAACCATCTGGACCTGGGCTTTTCCGTTTGGGGAGGTTCTTGATTACCAATTCAATCTCTGTGATTTTTATGAGATTGTTTAGGATCTTTATCTGCTCTGGTCTGAGCTTTGGAAGTTGGTAGGTGTCCAGGTATTTATCTATTTCTTCCAGGTTTTATAATTTTGTGGAGTAGAGGTTTTGGAAGTATGATGTGATGATTTTTGCAATATCTTCAGGATCTGTTGTGATCTCACCATTGTCATTTTTTATTTTGTTAATTTGGGCCTTCTCAGTTTTTCATTTGATTAAGTTGGCCAGGGGTTTGTCGATCTTATTGACTTTTTCAAAGAACCAACTCTTTGATTTGTCTATTTTTTCAATCGTTTTCTTTGTTTCCAAGTCATTAATCTCAGCTCTGATCTTAATTATTTCCTTGCCTCTTGAGCTCCAGGGTTGGAATTTTCCATCTGTTCTAATGTCCTTAGGTGTGAGGATAGTTGGTTAATTTGAAACTTCTCTGTCTTTGTTATGAAGGCATTTAGTGCAATGAATTTCCCCCTTAGAATTGCCTTCATTGTGTCCCACAATTTCTGAAAGGTTGTGTCCTCATTATCATTTGTTTCTAGGAAGTTCTGGATTTCCTGTCTGATTTCTTGCTTGACCTATTCATTGTTCAGGAGCGAATTGTTCAGCCGCCAATATCTGTTGAAATTTTTGGATCCTCTCCCGTTGTTAATTTCTAGCTTTAATGCATTGTGGTCTGATATGATGCAGGGGATTACTGATCTTTCTGAATTTGCTGAGGGATGATTTATGGCCCAGTATATGGTCAATTTTGGAAAAAGTTCCATGCGCTACTGAGAACAATGTGTAATCTGTGTCCTTGGGGTGGTATGTTCTGTAGATGTCTGTTATCCATAGTTTATCTATGGTGCTATTTAGCAACTTTATTTCCCTGCTTGTCTTTTGTTTGGATGATCTGTCTAGTGATGATAGTGGAGTGTTAAAGTCTCCTAGTATGATGGTGTTGTCATCTATATCTGCTTTGCTTTTGAGTAATTTATGCTTAATTAACAAGGGGTCCTTGCATTTGGTGCATACATATTTACTGTAATGATATCTTCCTGTTGTATCGTTCCCTTGATGAGTATGAACTGACCCTCATCGTCCTTTTTTATTGCTGTTCATTTAAAGTCTATTTTGTCAGATATTAGAGTAGCTACACCCACTTTTTTATTATTCCCACATGCCTGGAAATTGTTTTCCACCCTTATCCTCTCAGTAGGTTGCTGTCTTTAGCGAGAAGGTGTGTTTCTTGAAGGCAACAGATGGAAAGGTCCATTTTCCTGATCCAACCTGCAATCCTGTGTCTTTTTATAGGAGAGTTGAGTCCATTTCCATTCAAAGTTATAACTGTGAGAATTGTTTTAAACCCTGCCTTGTTGGAGAGAATATGGAGGTTGGTATCTGAGCTATTGTTGTTATCTCTTTGGTGTTACCTTGCCTGTTCTATGTTCCTTTCCTGAGGTTGGATATTTGTCTCATCTACATGGGATATCTTGTGAAGTATCTTCTGAAGTCTTGGCTTTGTGTTCAAGTAACTGTAGAGCTGGTTAATTTCATGGAATACTTTCATTTCTCCATCTATTATGTTGGATAACTTTGCTGGGTACAGTAGTCTAGGTTGGAATCCATACTTGTTTAGGTCTAGGATCACTTTGTTCCAAGTTCTTCTGGCTTTTAAAGTTTCTCTGGAGAATTCTGAAGTGATTCTGATGGGTTTTCCTTTATACGTGAGTTTCCTTTCTCTTGTTGCTCTAAGGACTCTCTCTTCATCCTCAATACTAGGTATTGTAACTAAGATATGTATTGGGGTGTTCCTCTTTTGGTCCAATTTGTTTGGGGTCCTCCGTATCTCTTTTAGATATACAGCACTATCTCTTGCCATGTATGGAAAGTTTTCTTGCATAATTATGTTGAAAATATTTTCTATGCCCCTAGCTTGGTTTTCTTCTCCTGGGATCCCCATTATCCTGAGATTATGCTTCTTTATGGTATCCCATATTTCCCTTGAGTCTTGTTCACTTGCTCTTTTGAATTTTGTGAAGTTTATGATTTCTCACGAATTCTCCTCTGTTTTGTTTTCCATGTCTGAGGTTCTGTTTTCCCAGTGGTTAATCCTGTTAGTAAGAGATTCTAGGGACGTTCTTATTATT
>PVHP010047790.1:0-12767 GCA_004024765.1 Zapus hudsonius | reverse complement strand
GGATCCTGGATAGCCTAGTACTCAGCCTGGTCTTCCTGGCCCAAGTGTGTTGTTACTGAGGGGTGCCATGCCTCTGGATCGTCTCCCCCACCACGGCTCTCACAATCTTTCCGCCCCCTCTTCCGCTCAGTTCCCTGAGTCGTGGTGGGTGAGTATTAAGGCTGCCTTAATGTTGCGAGCTTAGGGGTCCTTGTGTGGAAAATCCTTGGTTTCTGTCTCATTGGCCTATCCTGTGTTGATTGAATGGCTGTGGTTATAACTCCCTTGTTCATCTGTCATTGTCTGCTGGGTTCCCTATGGATCCAACTTAATTTTAAAAAATTACTTGTTTGCAAGCAGAGAGATAGAGAGACAGAGAGAATGGGCACCAGGGCCTCCAGCTCTTGCAAACAAACTCCAGATGCATGGGCCACTTTGTGCATCTGGATTTATGTGGGTACTGGGGAATTGAACCTGGGTTTTGGGGCTTTGTAGGCAAGCGCCTTAACCGTTTAGCCATCTCTCCAGCCCTGATTTTTCTTTTTTTTTTTCTTTTGGTTTTTCGAGGTAGGGTCTCGCTCTAGCCCAGGCTGACCTGGAATTCACTCTGAAGTCTCGGGCTGGCCTTGAACTCACGGCGATCCTCCTACCTCTGCCTCCCGAGTGCTGGGATTAAAAGCATGCGCCACCACGCCCGGCTTGATTTTTCTTTTTAAAATTAGGAATCAGACTGAAATTGACCACAGAAATGCAGGAAGCAAACTATCCTTAAAGAGTCCTCTAACTTCTTGTCTCCCGGTCTTATTTTTCATGGAGAATAAAGTGGGGTGACTTTAGGAGAAGGAAAAACACCTGCCTATGCATTTAGATGGATTCTGCCTTCGATTTATATTAAGCCTAGAGATCAGCTCAGTCAGTAATCAAGGAGACGACTTGCCTTCCAAAGGCCAAGTGTATGTCATGGTTCTCTGCATGTCCTGGCCCACAACTCAGTCTGAGAAGGGGAGAGCTATTTATAGAGATCCTTGGAGGCTGACAAAACACACTGACCTGCGAAATCAATTCAATGTGAAAGTCTGTGGTGCAAACATCTTTCAGAAATGAGTTTGGTAGCAGGGCGTGGTGGCGCACGCCTTTAATCCCAGCACTCGGGAGGCAGAGATAGGAGGATCGCTGTGAGTTCAAGGCCATCCTGAGACTACAGAGTGAATTCCAGGTCAGCCTGGGCGAGAGTGAGACCCTACCTCGAAAAACCAAAAATAAAATAAAATAAAATAAAATAAAATAAAATAAAACAAATGAGAGTTTGTTGTAGGCAGAAGTAACAGAAAATAACTTCACAGAAGTGGGACTTAAGCTGTTTTTTTTATTTCTTTTATTTGCAAGCAGAGATAGGCAGAGAGAGAGAGAGAGAGAGAGAGAGAGAGAGAGAGAGAGAGAGAGAATGGGTGTACAAAGAAGATTTCAAAGGTTTGAGCTTCATAGACAAGACACAGAAACATGAAGAAATAATAAAACAAAACTAGTCCGTGGCTGGCTGCACCTCCGATGGAAAGAGCAGGGCTGAAAGTGGAAACGTCCTTTTATCATCTTTTTTTCCAACCAAGATTGGATATGGATTTGTGATCTTATTCATATTGGAAAGCTGAAACTACAAAATTTAAAACTCCCTGGAAAAAAGAGGCAGAAGAGAAGCCCCTAGCCAGGGTGGGAATAAGGACCACCCAGAGCTGTGGGACATAACTCATCTGAAGATTTCAGAGGTTCCTAGCCAGCGACTTCAAAGAAATGACTAGAAGATGAGAACTTGGATGAAACTAGGGAATTTTAACAGGAGCTTAAGAGTTCTGGAGAGAGGAAATTAAACTTGGCTTCTGCCCTCACCACTCTATTGCACAGGCTTAAGCAAGAAGCATCTGCTTAACGTCTCATTCCTCACCGTTCCCACCTTCCCCGGGCACAGGGCCCCTTTGAAGCTGGCTGGGAGGGTGCAGGGGAGGGAAGCGGGCTGAGGAATGGATCTTCAAGTTATAAAACCGAAATACCTTCTCAGGCAGTCAGCTCATGTGCTTGGCTTTGATAAGGCCTCGACTGCCACCTGGGCCAACTCATGTCGGAGGCACCTCAGGTCCTAGCACCTACTCCTGTCCAGCTATAGGTTAAGAGAGGCCTCCTCCATGTGTGCCCCGTGTCTCTCCAGCCTTCTCTGTGCCACAGCCTGGCTCTTTCTACTTCTCTTGATCCCTTCTGGCTCCTGGACCTTATCTGTCATCCCAAATTATGTTGAAAAAAAAATCAGGGGCACCTGGAGTCTTGTGGCTTTGAGTGTTAACTGACCATCTGCTCACCCCACAGGTAATATGGTGGGCACACAGTGAGTCATGTCCTGTGTAATCCCCTCCCCTTGAGTGCTGATGGCATCTTCGACTTCCTTCTAAACCGAGAGGTGGCCAAGATGGGCTAGGGAGATAGCTTAGCCGGTATAGTGCTTGCCACTCAAACATGAGGACCTGAGTTCAAGTCCCAGGCCCCACGTAGAAGTGATGGGTTTGGTGGGTGTGAACCTGTAATCCCAGTGCTGGGTAGGCACACACAGAAGGACCCCTGGGGAAAGTTCCAAGCCAATGATAGAGAGACCCTATTTCAAAAAGAGGTGGATGGTGTTCCCAAGGACCACACTTGAGGTTGTCCCCTGGCCTCACACAAGTGTGCACGAGTGGCAATGGTCTGAGACATCCCTGTATAGAGCACACATATATAAGTCTCTGTCTTATATGGCTGCAGACCTCCTTACTGGCTTTGAAAAGGTAAGTGTCATGTTGTGAAAGGGCCATTGGAAAGAGATCATGGTGGCCTCTTGGACCTGGAAGAAGCCCAGCCAACAGCCGGCAGGCAAACAGGTACCTTGGTTCCATTGTCCTAAGAGGACGGATTCTCTCAGCAACAGAAAGAACTCAGGAGCAGGAGTGTGTTGGGCACCACTAAGCATGGGCTGGAGCTGTGAGGGGACAGATCTGGGCTATTAAGCATAAACTGCAGCCTGGGTAGGAAGGTTGAGCAGGTCCTCACTCCGAGAATCTTGGTCCCATCCCTGGATGCAGGCCTTGAGCTGAAAAGCCTGGTCCCAGCAGCCTTGAGTGGGGCCAGGACTGGCAAGGCTGCTCCCCTCCCAGGCACACAGGATGCTGATAAGCCCAAGGTCTCCTCTTCTCATAAGCCTGGTACCTGCCCTAGAGAGCTCCTGATACTGCTGCATACCTGAGTCTCATAAGCCCCCCCTTACCCAGGGCTAAGAAAGTCCCTCCGACTTATCTATGCAAACCAGGCATCCGCAGGTTACTGACCTTGCCAATCCTCACTTGACCCATATCAGCAAAGAAACCCCTCTATGCTAATAAGGCATCGACAATCTGCCTCGCCCAGCCAATCACCTTGTGACCCCTGCACCTCCTTCTCCCTTCCAGATAAATGTCATTCTCCCCACCAAATAAACCAGCTGTTCACTAAAACTGTCTCCAGAGAGGTTGGTCTCATGCATACTCACGGCCACCCAAGACTCTGTCCCCCCAGCTCCATGGATAAACAGGGTGTCGGTGTGTATTGATCCCCAAGGAGTCCACAGACCCACAGGAGTGGACTTCCCTTTGCTCAGGCCTCCCGCTGTACACACAGCCTGGTCCACCCTTGACTACAGTCCTGTGACAGCCTAAGCTCAGGTTGTAGCTAAGACCCACCTTACATGCCTGCCTTCCACAGCGGGGGTGTGGTTTGGGGGGTACAGTGCTCAGCAGTTGGTAACAAAGGCCATAGAAGAGATGCACTTTGGAGAAGCTTGGCATCTAGGAGAGATGGAGGGCAGGCTTTTCAAAGCTCTTCTTTTCTTTTCTTTCTTTCTTTCTTTCTTTCTTTCTTTCTTTCTTTCTTTCTTTCTTTCTTTCTTTCTTTCTTTCTTCTTTTTTTTTTGGTTTTTTGAGATAGGGTCTCACTCTAGCCCAGGCTGACCTGGAATTCACTATGTATTCTCAGGGTGGCCTTGAACTCACGGCGATCCTCCTACCTCTGCCTCCTGAGTGCTGGGATTAAAGGCATGCACCACCATACCCGGCTCTCAAAGCTCTTCTAAAATAGAAGAATTTAGCAGAGTGCCCCAGCTTAGAATGCCACATGTGTGTAATTAACACTGTGATGGCATCTTTGAGAAGAGATTTTCATCAGCCAGGTCCCATCATTCTTGGAATGATGTAATAAACATAGAAGCCACCTCTCCTGTCAGTCCCAGACAGGAACTAGAGGCTGGTCTCACCTGGCAGAAGCTGGTGGCAGTGCTGGGCAAGGCCGAGGGGCTGCTGCTTTGGAGCACTGCATTCTTCCCTCTTCATGATCTCCTTCTAGAACCTTCTATTGTCCAAGCCCAGCTGGATATAAATTAGGTGACAGGAGAGCCTAAGAAATGCAAACAAGATGGGTTAGGCTCTGTTGCTTTGGTCATTTGATTAAATGGCCCCATAGACTCAGGCTTGAATGCTGAGTCTCCGTAGGCTCCCCTGCAGGTATCCCTGGATTTTGGAGTCCAGCCCACAGGTGTGCAGAGCTCTCTCCAGTGGTTTGATCGCTGGTGTTGGTGTTTGCTTGCTGTGTTGTTTTTCTCTGCTTGGGTCTATGAAAGGGAGCCAGCTTCTTCCGCCGCAGATGGTGTTCCCCTGGATTTTGTAACCCTGAAATAAACCCCTTCCTTTCATAAACTGTGTCTGCTTGGGTGTTCATCACAGCAACGTAGAGCTGATGGTGACAATTTTTTGCTTCATTGTGTCCATCAGTTTCACAGGATGAAGCCCTAATCCCGATTGGTTCAGAAGATGACTGAATTTGGATATAAGGCATCGTGGTCTACATAAATTGTGTCCCCTCATTTGTTGAAACCCAATCCCCGGTGTGACAGTATTGGTAGGTGAAACCTTTCTTTAGAAGGGAGATTGCAGGTTGACCAAAGAACAAATTCTGTGCCCAGCAAGTGCTTCTTCCAAGTATTTGCACCCGGGGAGCCTCAGATATCCAAATTTACAGATATTTGATGTTCACACTCCCAGATCTCGATCGTTAGGACAGACGATGCAAAGGGGATTTTTGGATTCACTCTGAAGGTCCCACTTTAATTAGTCCCCCTTTGTTCCTCAGCTATGTCTAGTAGGAGGTTGGTTTCATGTTGAACTAGGGTCTCCTGAGAGTCCTCTGGGGAACGGGAAACCTTGATTGTTTCAATAGGGCAAAAATCTTGGGCTCTTGCGAGCTCAGCTTTGGCATCCAACAGTGCAAACTCCTCCTTCTTCCTGGAAGTGGCGCTTGTCACCTCTTTGCATCAAGGCATGACTCTCAGCCTTCTGTGTGCTGCCTGGAGTGAGTCGTGACTTGAAAATATCATAGGTCTGGGGCTGGAGAAATGGTTCAGCCATTCAGGCGCTTGCCTGCAAAGCCTAATGACCCAGAATCCATTCTTCACCGAAAGCCAAATGCACACGGTGTTCTTTTGCAGCAGCTAGAGGCCCTGGTGTGCCCATTCTTTCTTCCTCTCTGCTTGCAAATAAATCAATATGCAAATAAATAAAATTTCATTAAAACTATTATAGGTCTATAGTATGTCTGGGGCTTAATGATTTAGCTGCTGGACCTATCTCCAGGTATCTAGAAGCTATTTTATATAGAAACATTGTTTCTACAGAAATATCAAGTTAGAAAGGCCCTTTACCTAACTGTTACCGATGTCAAAAGAATTCCTTACTGAAGTAGTAACAGTAACAGCTCCAAAAGAGAAAACTGACTAGGTTGTTTAAAATTTACCTGAAATTTAATATTCAGGGTCACATACATTGTGTGCATGTGTATGCATGCAATACCCTGGATCCCTGGATTATTCTTTTCTAGGCCAATTTTTCAGTTCACTTGGAAAGCTATAGCAGTGGGTACATAGATATTTGTATGGAATTTGTTGGCCTCAGGCTGTCCGTGTCATTGAAGAGTCACGTGATCTATCCTGCCATAGTGCCCCTGCTTTCCAGAGCCACGTTCTCTCACATCAGCAAAACGTATAAAGCAGAAGAGGCAGATGTTCCTTCTCCAGCATCCTGCCTTTCCCTGCTCTGGCAGGTGCACCTGAATTCTTGTTATAAAGAGTAGAGCTTTTCTCCAAAGGAGGGGGTGGTGGGCAGCTGCTCTGGGTCACCTCACGACACGGCCTTCACAGAAAAATGGGCATTCTTCCCCCAGATTTCAGCCTCCTGGCTCAAACTCCTGGACACTTTCTAAGCATTGCCAGAAATGTAGTGCATTCAGCATAACATTGCCTGGCAGGCCTCAGATCGTCTTTCTGTAGCCAGGATGAAGGCTGGGAAGAGCTAACCTGAACCGACCAAATTAGAACTACTCACCTGAGGCTGGGAGGTAAATCCTGCCACCAGGCACAAGTGTGTCTGGCACAATACTTTAAAATAGTTTTATTTATTTGTAGAGGTGGGGAGGGAGGGAGAGAATAGAATGGGCATGCCAGGGCTTCCAGCCACAGCAAATGAACCTCAGACACATGTGCCACGCTGTGTGCCTGGCTTTATTAAGGGCACTGGGGAACCGAACTGAGGCCATCAGGCTTTATAAATAAGAGCATTTAACCATCTTGAGTCATCTCTCCATCTCCGAGTTACACAATACTTTCTGCATACAAATCTTGCTTTTCAGAAATCTCAAGCCATGTGGCACAATGATGCCCATATTCCTGCCTGGCACCAAAGGGCAGGGGCTGAGTCCCAGAACCCACATTCAGATGGGGCAAGCTCTCCACTTACCCCGGGTCCCCCAACTACTGCTCACTTCTCCACAGGAATCTTGGGGATTTGAATTGATGACTTCTTTAAAATGTTATTTATGTCATGTATTTAAAAAAATGTGTGTTGGGCTGGAGAAATGGCTCAGCGGTTAAGGCACTCGCCTCCAGTGCCTAAGGCCCCAGGTTGAATTCCCCAGGACCCACATATGACAGACCCACAAGGTGGTGGCCCTGGTGCTCTCTCTCTCTCTCTCTCTCTCTCTTTCTCTGATTGAAAATGAATAAATAAAATATTTTTTAAAAATGTGGGCTGGAGAGATGGCCTGACAGTTAAGGCACTTGCCTGCAAAGTCCAACGACCCAGGTTCAATTCCCTAATACCATGTAAAGCCAGATGCACAGAGTTGCAGTAGCTGGAAGCCTTGGGTGCCCATTCTCTGTGTCTCTCTTCTCCCTCTGCTTAAAAATAAATATTTGTTCTATTCATAATCATGTCGGTTAGATGACTGTATTTATATGCAATTTTGTCCTTACAGAATCCGTTTTTAAGTAGCTAGCAATTTCCTCCTTAGTTCTTAGCATGATAAATATTTTATTGTAAGCAAGTGCCTTTAACTGCTGAGCCATCTTCCTGGCTCAGGAATTCATAGTATATATATAATCACTTCTCTTTCAGACCATTGTCTGGACTTGGAGACTCATTGCTCAAAACTTGATCAGCGTGTTAGGGAGCTATCAACACATTTCAAAAGCCAATCCTTAGGAAACTGTCATGAGGTTTTGTTTACTTTATTCCTCTAGGTTTGTTCATTTGCGTCTTTGAACTTAGATTCTCCTGCAGTTCTGACCTCTAGACAAAGGAGGGTGAACAGAGTTCTGCTAAGGGAATGAGACAAAAGCCCCCAGGGGAGCCAGCATCCTTAGTAGTGAGGGAAGTGAGGAAGCTAAACTCTTTCCTGAAAGCAAGATACTCTCCCCTCCCTCTCTTTTCTTCCTTTCTTTCTTCCTTCCCTTCTATTCCTTTCCCTCTCTTTTCTTTCTTTGTTATTGCTCTCTGTACATGACCTCCCTCATTCTAACCTGATTAATGCCTTTTTTTTCATTCTGAATTAAAGGATAAAAGCAGAGGGTTCTTCCAGATTCCGTATCTCGAATCTGAATCTCACCATTTTTATCCCCAAACATCTTCCTTTCTACTCACAAGTCTAGACAATAGTATAAAGTAAAATTCCTGCCGAGTGCTGCATCCATACTTGGAAGAAGGCCGAATGGACTGATAGAACTCCCATGAGCACAGAGAGGCGACAGTTGCAGGACCAGAGCCACATTACCCTTTATTGCCTACCCCTGTGTCTGACCTAGTGTCCTTGTGACCCTGTGGTGATCAGGTGAAACCTTTTTGGAATGTACTTACAGAACATGGGCAACCTGAACATGGCATCAGATGGCATCTGAAGTTACAGCAGAGGTTTCCCCACTTTGCTGTAACCTGCCTTCCTGATGTTTCCACCAATGCATTTGAAATATGCCTTGGATTACTGTTTTGTTCTATGACTATAAAAACTTTATGAAATCAACACTTTGGAACATGGAATTTGGGGTAACCTAAAGCCATGTTCCTGGATCCAGAAGAAACTATGTCTTACATCCTTTGAGGGGAGAGCTGTGTGTTTCTAATGTCAGTAATACCCTGGCATCAGGGTAAGACGCATCTGAAATCCCAGTGCAGAGGCAGAGGCAGGAGGATCATGAGTTCAAAGTCAACAGACAGAGGAAGGAGGACATGTAAAAGCCAAGGAAATGTGCTGGGAAGGCCAGCAGGCTAAAGTGAGGAAGCAACCCTGGGGCACTGCTGATCATCTGTTATAGTCAGAAAGGCAGCCTGATCCCAGGGAGTGGCAGAAGGGATGGAGAGAAATGCCAAGTTCAGGATACAGGTCACGATGATAGATGAGAATGATTGGAATTTTTATCTTGGAGGATTAATGGGGGATTGAACCTGAGCTGTCAAGCTGTGCAAGTAAGTGCCTTTAACCACTGAGCCATCTCTACAACCCTTTTAGTCTTATTTTTTTAAAAAAATATTTGATTTATTTATTTGTAAGGGGGAGAGAGAGACAGAGAGAAAGAGAGAGAGAAAGAAGGAAGAGAAGGAGGAGAAGAAGGAGAAGGAGGAAGATGAGAAGGAGGAGAAGGAGGAGGAGGAGGAAGAGGAGGAGGAGGAGAAGGAGGAGGAGGAGGAGGAGGAGGATGAGGATTGGCCAGGTCCTCTAGCCACTGCAAACAAACTCCAGATGCATGAGCCACTTTGGGCATCTGCTCTGGCTTTATGTGGGTGATGGAGAATGGAACCCAAGTCATTAGGTTTTGGAGGTAAGCACCTTTACTGCTGAGCCATCTTTCCAGCCCTATTCTTATTTTTGATGAGCAACCCTTGAAAATTTTTGTCTATTCTCTCACCTATTTGACAAATACTTAAGTATGCTGGTATGCTGGACACACACAGACACAAAAGAGAGAGAGACACAGAGAGACACACACACACAGAGAGAGAGAGAGAGAGAGAGAGAGAGAGAGAGAGAGAGAGAGAGAGAGAGAGAGAAGAATACAAAGCTCTTGTTTGATGGAGTTCAACCTCTAGGCGTCCCCAAGTAGACAGGGACAGGGACAGTCAGCAGCTTTTCCTTCCCACGGCCCTGTTCCTATTAAACTTCAGACTCGAACTTTCTAGTGAGTTCAATAAATGGTTTTGAGGAAGAAGCCGAATGCAGACCCATGACTCAGGCTCTGGACGTTCTCAGGACAGCTGAGTCATTTCTCACCAGCCACATGCCTTAGCCAATAACCCTGTCTGTGGTCATGTGTCCTGATGTGGCCATGCAGACGACAATGTCTGCTCTGCATGGAAGGACTGTTGGGAAAACACAGCAAGAAGTAACACAGCGAAGGTTGAAGTTCTCAAAAAACGATATGTGGACACCCTATGAGTGGTTTCAAGTACCATATAAATACAGTGTTCTTTAAGGAAATAATGACTCACGCAGCCATGGTGAAATTTCCAGCAATCCAAGAACATTTACAGCGGTGTTTGGGTGGCTGAGTTATCGTTAAGGTGGTTGATTTTAAGAATAGAATTTAGTTACCCTTAGAGACATTGAGCTCCAGCTGGCGGTAGACGGGCCCAGGACACTAGACCCAGACTCAGTAAGAGCCACTTCTCAGAGCCAAGGTCCTCAGGAGGGCAGGAAATGGACATCTTCTCGTTTATTCCTTGAGCACATCTTCACTGGTCACCTGCCATGTCTGTTTGGTTTATTGCCTCCCCAGGGCCCAGAGCAGATCTGTTGCCCAGGAGAGGTTTACATTCTAACAGGGGGAGGCAATGAATATACGGGTGGGTTTGAGACTGGGTGATGGGTGGTGGGATGGAGGGAGGGAAACAGGTGAGTCAGGATGATTAGTGTCAGGTGTTCCAACTCACAACTTGACTCAGGCAGTGACCCCAGGAGCCAGGGGCCTTGGCACGCTCTTAATTCTAGGGTCTCCAGAACGGGAGAAGGAAGCAGGTTTGGAGCAGCCAGAACTGAATGTTAAGGCCAGGCATGGTGGACCTCCAAGGGCTGAAGCTTCTAGATGTCAAGGCAGAAACCTGACGCAGAGCCCGGTGCGCTTTGCATGTTCTGGGAGGAGTGAAGAATCACCGAGGCTCTTAGGGCAAGAGGCAGCCAACGTGGGCTTCCATAATGAAACAGAAATTTGTGATGGTTGTCATGACTGTGTGAACGAATTATAAATAATATGCTCTATTTTCCTGATCAGGTCTTAAACTCTTTCCACTTGCGACCTCTTCCAAGAAAATCCTACACAACCCTAGTTATAGAACTATAGAAAATAGATATAGAAATCTAAAATTTGATAATGAATCACACATTTTTCTTAAAATAATTTTCATATATACATAATGTTACCATTCATTAAAACAGAAGCAAATCTGTATGCTAATGAGGCATGTGCTTAGTTTTGCATAAAGAATTAAATCTTGGCTGAATATTTAGTACTGCAGGATGTATGTCATCTTTGATGTTTTAGACTTGATGAATATTTTGATTTAATAATTCTCCTGCTGAGAACATTGCTTTGCATACATACATGGTACAAATGGAAGTGTATTTCGGTCTGTTTCAGAACTTGTTGAAAATTCTCTTAATCCCAAGCCAAAGTTCATTCAGTAACTTTTTTTTGAGACAGGGTCTCACTGTAGCCCAGGCTAACCTGGAACTCACTCTGGAGCCCAGACTGGCCTTGAACTCACAGTGATCCTCCTATATTAGACTACCAAGTGCTGGAATTAAAAGTGTGAGCCAGTAGCCTAGATGTCCCTCAACTGATGAATGGATAACGAAGATGTGATTCATTTATATAATGGAGAACTAGTCAGTGGTAAAGAAAAATGAAATTATGAAACTTGCAGGGGAATGGATGGATCTGGAAAGGATCATACTTAGGTAATCCAGGCTCAGAAAGCCAAATGCCCACACATATTATTCTCTCTCATATAGCGGCACACCCAGAAGTCATAGATCGTTAATAGAAAAACTTCAGTGTCAGAGATGGGATCCTGTGGTTCCATGGATTCCTTGGGGGAGTTGTAGCCTGCATCAACTCCAATTGTCCACGGAGTTGTGTGGACAGAGTCTTGGGATAGTGGTGAGCTGGCCAGAGGAAGAACTCTTGGGAGGGAGATTCAGTGAACAGCTCATTTATTATGCAGAAAAAGGTTGTTTTTATAGAAGAAGAATCAGAGGCAGGTGCATAAGTGGCAAGGGGATTGGCAGAGGCAGGGTAGTCTGTGGATGTCTCGTGAAGGGATTGGCAGGGGCCAGTAACCTGTCAATGCCTGGCTTGCATAGATAAGTTGAGGGGACTCTCTCAGCTCCAAGTGGCGGGAATTATGTGTTTTTAGGGATGTAATGGATGGCAGTGGCTGCAGAGGAGCTGTGACCTTTAAACCTTTTTTATTGCCCGGGCTAGTTGGCTGAGGTATGTGAGCTCCAGTAAACTCGGGCCTTAAGGTGCCTGGGCTTATCAGGGTTTGTTGAGGCCTACCAGGAGCTGGAGTTTTTAGGATAAAGGAAGGAGATTTTGGTGACTGAACTCCTGCCAGTCTCAGATATGAGATTATCAGGGTTTCAGGCCAGCCTCAACTTTCCTTTAACCCTGTGTTCTCTGTGCCTCTCAGCAGGGTCCCACAGGATACCTTCAGTGAGTTGTTGGCCAGGGAGGCTCCTGAGGCCCCCAAACATTACAGGCCATTGCCCAGGCATTGCCCACCAGAATGAGCTGGTAAGACCCTATTGCTGAAGACCACATATGCTTGGGCTGCAGGTCACTGAGAAATCAAGCTGGAGCTGAGCTCGAAACCTCCTCTCTGTTAACCAGCTGACAGAAAGCTGGGAAAAGCCACGGCTGCCTGCAGCCCTATGGGAGAGAGAAGTCATCAACGGTGGTGAACAGCAGTGGACCTTGCAAGTCTTAAGACTGGCCAGCCAGGACAAATGTGCCAACTGGGGCAATAGTGGCACGTCTATTGTGGGGGAAACCAACTGCTCTCTAATTGGTCTGGAGGCCCACTCCACCGGAGGGAATGTATGCCTGGTACTGAGGACCTAGTTAAAAGCCTATAGTGGGGGAGGTCATGAGCCCTAAGGTAGTAAAACCTGCTGTTGTCTGGATAAATCCCACCAAACTGCCTTATAAGAACTTTTAAAAATGAGCATACCCAAATATTAATGCTGCTCTCACTTTTGTCTAGAGAAGCGTCTCCTTTTCAGATGGTGGTGACCACTGGGATAACACAAAACACACCATAGTGCTGAGAAGAAATGACAGTGGAGTGTTCAGCACTGGGACATCTCTATCACACCTCCGGAGGCTCAGGGTCTATTGTGGAAGAGGTGGTGGAAAGACTGTAAGA
>PVHP010047789.1:0-12852 GCA_004024765.1 Zapus hudsonius | reverse complement strand
AGACAGTAAGAAATTGGAGGGAAGCCAGGTTCTCTGATTTACAAACAAATGCTTAACCAGAGATGTAGATAAGGCAGAAAGGGAGGCCATTTCCCCAGCCTGTGTCAGGATTTTTACATGGGTTTGGGGTTCCAAACTAAGGTATTCATTGTTGTGTGGCAAGTACTTTATCCACTGAGCCATCTCCTCAGCCTCAAGTTGAGCATGGTGGAGGCTGAGATAGTAGGACCACCGTGAGTTCAAGGCCAACCTGGACTACAGAGAGAGTTCCAGGTCAGTCTGAGATACAGTGTACCTCAGTTTGTTCAAAAGAATCAGACAAACAAAATAAATAAAAATAAAAAGAATAGGCTAGACAGGGTCTCATTGGTCTGGAGATCACCAATTAGGCTAGACTGTCCAGCGAGCCCCAGGGATCCATCTTTCTTTACCTTCCCAGTGCTGGGATTACAAGTGTGTTCCACCTCATTCAGCATTCTTCCCTGGGTTCTGGGGATCAAACTCAGGTCCTCATACTTGCAAGGGAAGCACTCTATTGCCTGAGTTATCTTCCCAGACCCTCTCAGGCACTTTTATTCAATATACATTTCTAGTAGTTATTTGGGCTGGAGAGCTGCAGCCTGTCCTTTGGGAGAACATCATGTTTTTAGAGCAGGTCTTTATACTTGCACAGTCATGGTGATGAGACTGGACCCCCTTCCTTCAACATAGTCCTTTCATGGGTCTTTTCACTCTGGAGATTGTCCAACGTTAATGTTCTTATAGTTTCCCTTCCCGACGTTATCATCTGAGAACTTGATACAGTTCTGAATTAAACTAGGATCTTCTGATTACTTGCAGATGTACGAGTTTCCTTTCATGCATGACTGTTTTCTGAACCTAGCTCATAACTTAGACTCTTTCCAGGACTATTCGCTCCTGTGCAGCACTGAAGAGTTCAAAAGTTTCATGGTGGGCTGGAGAGATGGCTCAGCGGATAAGGCACTTGCCTCTGGTGCCTAAGGCCCTGGGTTCAATTCCCTAGGACTCACATAAGCCAGACCCACAAGGTGGTGGCCCTGGTGTATTCTCTCTCTCTCCTTGAAAATGAATAAATAAAATGTTTTTTTAAAAAAAAGTTTCATGGTGCTTAGTTTCTTGCACCTTTTGCCTCTATTTCCTCAGTGTTTGCAGGACCTGTCATGTTGACTTCAGTTTGCTTTTTCCTTCCACCAAAGTTACTCAGGATAGAGCTATCCATGAGTGGGAAGCTAAGGAGATGGTTCAGCAATTAAAGGTGCCAAGTTCAATTCTCAAGCCACCACATAAAGTGGTACAACAAGCATTCGTTTTCATTGCCAAGAGGTCCTGGTGTGCCCCTGCCCCCACAAATAAATAAAGAAGCAAAGAAACAAAGAAAATTGAAAAAAGAATACATGAACGTATTGGTCTGGTTTCATGTCTGACAAACAACAGTCTAGAGTATCTGTGTGTCCTTGAGTTTGATCATTATTATAACCTCAAGTCTCACTGTCCAGATCCGATTCCTGGAGTCTTGCAGGGCCCGGTTCCCACAGCAGAATTACACAGTTCATCTTGTGACTGGAACTATTCATATCAAACTGATTTATTTATTTACTTGTTTTTTTAAAGTTAGGGTCTCACTCTAGCCCAGGCTGACCTGGAATTCACTATGTAGTCTCAGGGTGGCCTCAAACTCATGGTGATCTTCCTGCCTCCCAAGTGCTAGGATTAAAGGAATGCATCACCACACCCGGTTTATTTTAGTTTTAAAAAATATTTTATTTATTTATTTTTATTGTCCATAATGAGTTACATTATTTAATGGGCAATACTTATTTATTTATTTATTTATCTGCAAGGAGGGAGGGAGAGAAAGAGAGAACATGGGTGCACCAGGGCCTCCAACTTCTGCAAACGAACTCCAGATGGATAGGCCACTTTGTGCATCTGTTTTTATATGAGTATTAGGAATCAAACCCAGTTGTTAGGCTTTGTAGGCAAGTGACTTAACTGCTGAGCCATCTCCCAGCCCTATTTTTATTTTTTTGAGGCAGGGTTTCACTGTAGCCCAGGCTGGCCTTTAACTCACAGCAATTCTCCTACCTCAGCCTCCCTAGTCCTGGGATTATAGACATGCTGCACCACTACACACAGCTGGAGACTAATGTTATTTTATTATTTACTTGAGATAGACATAGACATAGACATAGAGATAGAGATAGAGAGAAAGTATGGGCAGCCAAGACCTTTTGCAGCTGCAAATGAACTCTATATTTGTGCATCTGGCTTTTTGTGGATACTGGGTAATTGAACCTGGGCAGTTAGGCTTCACAAGTAAGCACCTTTAACCACTGAGCAATCTTTCCAGCTCAGGAATGATGCCAACTGGGACTGATTTTTTAAAAAAATATTTGCAAGGTTCTGATTGTTTTAACTTGGTATTATTATCATCATCAACACTATTATTACTATTTTATTGATTTTTGGAGGCAGGGTCTCTAATCTAGGCTGATCTAGAACTCACTATGTAGCCCAGACAGGCCTTGAATTCAGTGTGCTCCTCCTACCTCAGACTCCTAAGTGCTAAAATTTAATCTACACTATAAGATATCTAATGTTGATTGGCTCAAATTGTGCTCTCATTGGACTTTTTTTTGTTTGTTTTTTGGTTTTTCAAGATAGAGTCTCACTTTAGCCCAGGCTGACCTGGAATTCACTATGTAGACTTAGGGTGGACTTGAACTCACAGCGACCTTCCTATTTTTACATTCCCAGTGCTGGGAGTAAAGGCATGCTTCACCATGTCTGGCTCATTGGACTGTTTTTGCAGTGGTTTTTATCACCAAATTTGTAAATTGGGTGGTATCATATAGTCTGCATGTTCAGCCATCCTTCAGGGTCTTCTGAGCTCTGTGCTTTTCTTTGCAGTTCCTAAGCTCTTTTATCCATCATTGGTGTTTGTTCATTGCATATGATACTGTGCTCATAAGGACCTTCCTGCAAAAGTTTAGAATGTACTTTGAGCACATGCCCTCCCATACCTCCTCTTCTCTCTCCCATTAGTCTCTTTGTTCCCCTACAGTTTCACTTTACCTTCATTTCATATACATTTATGTATGGATATTAAAATATACATGTATCACACATTAGAGAAAACACATGATATTTATTTTCCTGAGACATATACTTAATTTGTTTAATATGATTGTCTTTTGCAAATAACAATGTCATTCTTCTTTATGGCTGAAAAATATTCCATTGTGATATATTTTCTTTTTAAAAAATATTCATTTATTTGACAGAGAGAAGGAGAGAGAGAGACAGAGACAGAGAATATGGGTGTGCCAGGGCTTCCTGCCACTGCCAATGAACTCTAGATGCATGCCTACTTTGTGTATTTAGTTGTTGCAGTCAGTTTCTCCTTGCTGCAACAAACATCCAATCAGAAGCAGCTTGTGGAGGAAAGGATTTATTTTGGTTTGCAGACTCCAGGAGAAGCTCTATTATGGCAGAGAAAACAATAGCATGATCATAGGCTGGACATCACCTCCTGGCCAATATCAGGTGGACAACAGCAGCAGGAGAGTGAGCCAAACACTGGCACTATAACCCCCATAAGCCCATCTCCAACAATGCACTGCCTCCAGGAGGCTCCACTTCCTAAACTCTACCATCTGGGGACCTAGCATTCAAAACACATACATTTATGGAGGAAACCTGAATTATACCACCACACTGGCTTTACATGAGTACTGGGGAATTGAACCCCAGGACATCAGGCAAGTTCCTAAATTCATTCTTCTGCTTGGTCTTGTCTATTGATGTTTCTTGCTATATTTAAAAAATTTGATTCTTTCATTTTCAGAATTTTTTATATTTATTTTTATATTTTAAACTTTTTAACGATAGTTTCCATAAACCATTATGATTCCCTCCTCCGTCCCACCCTCCCCCGTGTTTCTTCCTCCTCTCAATTAGTCTCTGTTTTGTTTCAGGGTCATCATCTTTTCTTCTCATTATGTGTATTATCAGGCACATGTGAAATCATGAATATCAAGGCTGTTTTGTATCTGGAAGTTTGCACTGTAAGCAGTCCTACCCTTTCTTTGGCTTGAATGGAACTCCTTATCTGTTTATTTGACTCCTCTATTTGGTCACTGATCCCCTTTAAAAGTAGGACTCTGAAAGCTTTTTTGGCATTTCAGCCTCTCCTCATGTTTGTCAGCTTGTGGGGTCATAGTGGAGCGCTGTCTCGTATTTTTTGAATTTCTTTGTTGTTTCAGACATCTGTTGGAGTGTGTATGTCCTTCAGGCTGTGGTTTTCCCCTCTTCCTTGTAAATATTTTTATTTATTTGCAAGCAGAGAGCACTCAGATACTCACACTTGTGTGGCAAGCATTTGTCCACTGAGCCATCTCTCCAGCCCTTGACTGACATTTTTCAGTGCTAGTGATCAAACCTAGGGCCTTGGGCATGCTAGGCAAGGGCTCTACTACCGAGCCACTATCTTAAACCTGGTCCTGTATAGTTTTTAAAACCATGCAGCTGGGTGTGGTGGCTCACTCTTGAAATCCCAGTACTTGGGAGGCTAAGGTGGGAGGATCTCCATGAGTTCTAGGCTATCCTGGACTACAGAGTGAGTTTCAAGTTGGTATGGGGTACAGAGTGACACCTTGTCTCAAAAAAAAAAAAAAAAAAAGGAAAGAAAAGAAAAACAAATAAAAATCTCCAAACAAAAAAATAAACCCGTATATATTTGGGGATGAACTTTATGTCATGTGCGGTAACTTCTTTTGTAAAGCCATCAGATTTACAGTGAATTTTTACCTGAGTATATGACAAGAAAATGTGAAAATTATTATACAAGTTAATCATCCAAGGTGACAATCTAGAAGAACGTGGTTAATAGAGAGAGGAAGACATTACTTTATCCTGTCAAGTAGGACTTAATCATTTGAAATAATGAAATTAATAATTGGCAAAATCTTTCATTAGTACAAAGTATATTCTATTTGATAAAACACAACCAAAATTAAGTTGATTGGATTTTTTTTCCATTCAGCACAGTACCCTCACTCTCTGGATTATTTTTTAAATTTTATTTTATTTATTTATTTGAGAGAGTTAGATACAGACAGAGAGAATGGGCATTCCAGGGCCTCCAGCCACTGCAAACAAACTCCAGATGCATGCGCCACCTTGCACCTGGATTTACATGGGTACTGGGGAATCAAACTTGGGTCCTTCTGCTTTGCAGGCAAACGCCTTAACCTCTCAGCCATCTTTCCAGCCTGAGTGCTCAAGTTTGTTATATAAAATGGTAAATTATTTACATATAATTTAGGAACACATTTCCACAGCACTTTAAACTATCTCCGGGTTACTTATAATGCCAATAAAATATAAATGTTGCTTAAATAGTTGTCATATTATACCTGGAACACTGGTGCTCTGCTGCCTGTCACCATCAATCAATGCCAGTAAGCAGAGACAGGAACTTTTTTTTTTTTTTTTTTAGGTAGGTTCTCGATCTAGCCCAAGCTGACCTGGAATTCACTATGTAGTCTCAGTGTCCTGGAACTCACAGTGATCCTCCTATTTCTGCCTTCTGAGTGCTGGGATTAAAGGCATGTGCCACCATGCCTGGCTGAACAAATTTTTATTAAATATTTTTATTTATTTAAGGAGGAGAGAGAGAGAAAGAGGGAGAGAGAGAGAGAGAGAGAGAGAGAGAGAGAGAGAGAGAGAATGAGAGAATGGGCATACTAGGGCTCCTTGGCACTGCAAATGAATTCCAGAAGCATGTGTCACTTTGTACATAGGCTCTATGTGGAGTGTGGTAGTTTGATCATATGTCCCCCATAGACTCAGGTGTTCTATTAAAACTTGTAACTTGGACCTCTAGCAACCTGGCTGAAGGTGGTATCACTGGGGGCATATCCTGGGGTCCAGTCCTAAGGTGTTTGAGATCGGATCTGAATTCCAGCCAAAAGGTATACAGAGCAGTCTGAGCTCTGGAAGAGTCCCTGCTGCTTGCTATCTATCAGGGTTGTGCTTGCTGCTTTTGTAGTTTACTGACCCTTCCATTATTTCTCTGTTTGGATTTGGAAGAGCTTCTGCCATTGATGCAACTTTCCCCTGGATCTGTAAACTGAAATAAGCCCTTTTCTTTTATAAACTGTGTCTGGTTTGGATGTTCATCCCAGCAACATGACACTGTTTACAGAGCTCAGCCTTTCTCCTCCAGTCAGATGGATGTTAGGTTTTGGGGAGAGAGACATGGAGAGGGAGAGGAGGTTTGAGAGAGCTAAGCCAAGTTGTCCTTCAGGTGAGGGCTTTATTAACACTGTAGGTACCAGTGGGGGTCTGAAGGAGAGTTTCATCAGCAGACAAAACAAGATGTCTGATTTAAGGGTTTCCAAGGGAAGGAGAGGAGCTAGGGAGAGCCTGACTAATATAAGTTAGCAGTCAGACTGTCTGTGATTCTTAGGTGGGAGAGGCTTTGCCTTTTGTGGGAGCTATGAGGGAAGAAGGACTGTGGGGTCACAATAGGTGGCCCGTCAGGTCTTTGTAGCAGCTGCGGTGGAAAAAAGAGGCTCCAGGGACATCTTACCTTGAAAAAAGAACAAACAAAAAAGCAACTATTATATACTCTTACTTCCTGGTTATGTCTTTTTGTTGTTGTTGTTTGTTTCTCTCATCACCTACAAAATACTAACAAGCCCCAATTCTCAGGAGTCACTGCCAAGTCAGTACTTAAACTGTAGCCTTGTCTGAGGCCAATCATCCCTGCTGCTAGGGCACTGCAGACAGGGCCTGGAAGGTCACAGTTTTCTTTTGAGCAGAGCGCAATGACAGTGCAGCACTTTCCAGCTGCAGTGTAACTACATCTGCCTCTGTTCACTAGATTACTCCGTCATAACTAGACATCAATAGCGCCTAATTAGCCATGGCAGGGAAGAGTAGCTTTCAAAACCAGAGAGTGAAATCCCTGGCATGAATTTTCTAGAATCTTGGATACATTTTTCCTCGTGTTCTACAAAGGACAGTCTGAACGGTCTGTCCTCTGTCACAAAGAACAGACACCTTTCTTTACTGTATTTACCAAAGCTGGAATGAATGGCCATTTGATTCCCAACCCTCATCCCTATTATTGAGGGGACTTATCTATTAATCATGCCTAAATGCATATCTTACTGTACTAAGTCTTGAAATAGGGATTTAAAGGAGTTTTATTTTTCCCTGATATAGTTGTTTAGTTGTTTTTTATTCTTGTGTTTTCTCTGCTACTCCTACAAATATGAAGAATCTGATATCAGTTTCTTCAATAGAAACTATAACTTAAGAATACAGAACAAAAAAATTCTGTCTACAGACTTTACACATAGCAATGAGAAAATCATTGCTTTCTTTCAAAATTATGGTACATATTGATCCTTTAAGGGTTTACTTTTCCTTCACCAGTTTGAATTGACTCTCTCATGATCATCTTGATAAATTCCAACATATTGATTAGCACTGAAGCAAAAAGCAACATTGGCATTAAAAGAGAGTTAGATGACTAGTCAAGCTGACTGACTAAGTGGAGATATCATGTTTGAGACCAAGCGTCCCTGTCGAGCTATAGAGCTGAGCTAGACAGAGATTGTGAGAAACACTTGCTCTGGGCAGGGGGAAAGGACAGCATAGCACTTCACGGCTATACTGCAACAATGGGCCCCACCTGCCCACTACAGCAAAGTCCTGAGCACACCTCAATACTTGTATTCAATTGCTAGGAAACTGCATGGATTTGCCCTTAATTCCTTGGCTCAACATTTTTATCTGCTTCATCCAAAACAAACAACTTGCTCCATTTTGGAAAGCCAAAAAATTGTTTTACTTGGGCTGGTGAGATGGCTCAGTGGTTAAGGTGCTTGCCTGCAAAGCTTAACAACCTGGGTTTGATTTCCCAGTATGCATGTAAAGCCAGATGAACAGAGTGGTACATCCATTCTCTCTGTCTGTCTCTGCTATCTTGCTCTGCTTGCAAATAAATAAAAAAAGTCTTACTTAAATGTTAGCTGTACATAATGATTTCCTTACAAATAGTTTGTGAAGGAGGGAAGGAGAAAAGTAACTTTCTTGTAAAAATATTTTATTTATTTATTTGAGAGTCAGAAAGAGGCAGGAAGAGGGGGGTGGAGTTTGAACTCCAGATGCATTGAACTTTGTGCATCTGGCTTTATGTGGATACTGGGGAATCAAACCTGGGTCATCAGGCTTTGCAAGCAAGCACCTTGAACTGCTGAGCCATCCCTCCCGTCCAAGAAGAGAAGAGTAACTTTCCAGGGGAGAAACCTATCAGATACTGAGTTAGCCACATAGCTGACCTTATTATCATCAATCATAACTTTTGATGTGATAGGACAAAAATGAGTTTACACCCGTGACCTTCTTTCCTCAAACCCCAAAATGCAGGTTTATTCTGGGGGGGGGGGACACAGATGCTAGTAGAGGGGCATCCTATAAAGTACTTAACCAAGACTCCCAGTGTCAAATTCAATAAGTAAGGAAATGCTGAGAATCCGTCCTAGCCAAGAAGTGTCTAAGGAGATGTGACAACTAAATTTTACATATCTTCCATGAGATATTGAAATAGAAAGCATACATTAGATAAACATAAGGAAATATGAATAAATTGTAGGCTGAGTTTCTTGACTACGGATCAGTGTGGGCGTGACCTGTGGCATGTCAGCCACGCTCCAAGTTGCCCTACTAATACAAGATGGAAACACAGAAACTGCATGCTCTGGGGACTCGGTACTAGTTCCTCTTTTTCTCTGTACACTCTTCTGTTTAGAAGAGCATATATTTTATTTATTTATTTGCAAGGAGAGAGAGAGAAAATGAATATGGGTGTGCCAGGGACTCCAGCTGCTGCAAACAATCTCCAGATGCAAGTGCCAAATTGAATTTAAGCCACCAATAATGTGAGTCCATGTTAGATAAAAAACCAAAAAAAAAAAAAACCCTCAATAAATTTGTCAGGATCATTAAAAACCCTTCCTAGGTTTTTTTTTTTTTTTTTTTTCCGAGGTAGGGTCTCACTCTAGCCCAGGCTGACCTGGAATTCACTATGTAGTCTCAGGGTGGCCTTGAACTCATGGTGATCCTCCTACCTCTGCCTCCCAAGTGCTGGGATTAAAGGCGTGCGCCATCACGCCCGGCTCCTAGGTTTGTTTTAATTTGTCTGTCTTGTAAAGAGAAGGGAACCTGTACATTAGTGGGGCCAAATTCCCCTCCTGGCTTCTGTTGTATGGACAGACCACCGCAGATGGTTTTCTCTCATGAGTAACCTGGATTGGAGGGCATTGGAGGTGGGAGCACTGGATGTGGTGACAAGAAGGAAGACTTCTGGTTCCTCCTGCTTCTTCTTCAGGCCTTGGGAGCACTTTGATTAGGTAGGGTGATGACCATTGCAAGACTCCTAGAGACTACAGACACCTTTGGCACAGATTTGGTTTCTCTCTCAGGGCAAAAAGAACTTACCATATGGAACCTCAGACCACTTGCTGCCCTGTCTACAAAACAAATCTAATTGTAAAATGGTGTCATAAAAATCAAACAAAGCTGGGCATGGTGGTGCATACCATTAATCCCAGCATTTGGGAGGCAGAGGTAGGAGGATCGCTGCGAATTCAAGGCCACCCTGAGACTACAGAGTGAATTCCAGGTCAGCCTGGGCTAGAGCGAGACCCTACCTTGAAAAACCAAAAGAAAGAAGAAGAAGAAGAAGAAGAAGAAGAAGAAGAAGAAGAAGAAGAAGAAGAAGAAGCAGCAGCAGCAGCAGCAGCAGCAGCAGCAGCAGCAGCAGCAGCAGCAGCAGCAGCAGCAACAACAACAACAACCAGGGAAAGCTAAGGGATCTTTCTTTCCGTATTTATTTATTTGCAAAAGGGAGGGAGAGAGAGAAAGAGAAAGAGAGAGAGTCCAACTCACAGCAATCCTCCTACCTCTGCCTCTCGAGTGCTGGGATTAAAGGCGTGTGCCACCACGCCCAGCTTTGACATTCTTCTGATGTAAAGAGTAAGCTTTTGTTGAATGTAGATGGAGAAAATTTATCTTGAAGTTTCAAAATTCAAACTTAATGTCAAAGATATTAATTATTCCTTTACTTGTAATGCATATTCCAAATATTTTCTCCCTGTCTAGTTTGTTGATTTTTTAACAGCATTTATGATGGTTTGCCATGCAATATGTTTTATAGAATCAAATTTATCAACTTTTCCCCTTTATTGCCTGTGGATTTCACATCCTTAGCAGCCTTTTTCTTGGATGGTTTTGTGATTTACATCTAGATCCCTGGTTGATTTGGACTCTGTTTTCATATATACTACAAGGTAGAGATCAATTTTCCCCTCCAAACTGGGTCTTTCCTATGTTGCTTAGGCTCATCTTTCTAGGCTCAAAATTAACTTCCTGCTTCCTTTTACCTAGGCCTGGTCAAATCTAAGTTTTTCTCTTCCCAATTAGCCATCCTATTGGTTCAGCACCATTTAACATAGAGTACAGATCTGTCTCAATGATAGTGACAGGAGACCGAAATTGGCTAGGCAGTCAGGGTAACAAAACCCTAAAAGTGAATATTTTCCCGCCTGACTAAATGTGGGAAATGTCATTAAGCATACTGAAATCACCCTCCAGGAAAGATTTCTAGATTAAGCTTGCACTCTTCCTAGAAGACAGAAACTCTGATCCTTACCTAAGATTACAGGAAAGGCTGTAAAATCTGGTCTTTGTCCATAATAACCTGCAGATCTGGTCTTCCTCATGTAGCTACTTCCCATAAAACAACAACAACAACAACAACAACAAACCAGACATGAGTCTCAAGGTGGCCTCTGTGGCCAAGAGCTCCACCTTGCTTCCTTCTCTTACATTAAGTCCCCCTCTCTTCCTCCTGAAGCTTGAAGCTATAAGAAACTTTCTGAACCTTATCCTCTGGTCCATGGATTCCTTTCTTTGAATTCATAGGACAAGGATCTGGAAACACCCCAAATTATCTGTGCATTGGCATACAAGGAACCCCAAATTCCCTTATTAATATGCAATTTATTTATTTATTTATTTATTGGTTTTTCAAGGTAGGGTTTTGCTCTAGTCTAGGCTGATGTGGTCCAAACCAGGTAGTCTCAGGGTCAAGGTGCAATTTTAACAGTCCTTTCCCATTTGAGAATACTTTGCATTTTCTGTTCTATTCTACTTTTCTTGTCATATATTCTGATATTAATTCATACTTTATAGTTTTTTAGCACATATAAACCACAAAACTATAATAGCCTCTATAATCTGTATAATATAGCTTTATTGTAGAAGCTAAAGACAAATATAAGTGAAGATCAGTACTAAACTCTATTTAGTTGGTTCATTTTTTATAGTGATATGGGTTAGCAATTTTGTGATCAATTTATGTATATTAGAGGATTGAGAAAATAAAGGGAATATATTATGGATAGTGATAACTAGCTTTCTGTGCCTCAGAGCAGGCAGATTTTGTGGGAATCCTAAAATGTTTCATTGGCACAGAGGTGACATGAACTTTTAAAAATATTTGAGAGTGAGTGAGTGGAATGGGTACTGGGGAATTGAAGCTAGGTCTTCAGTCTTTTCAAGCAGGTGCCTTTAACTGCTGAGTCATTGCTCCAGCCCCAAAATGTTTTGTTTGTTTTTTTGAGGTAGGGTCTCACACTGGCCCAGGCTGACCTGGATTCACTATGCAGACGAAGGGTGGCCTTGAACTCAAGGAGATCCTCATACTTCAAGTATTAAAGGTATTTAATCAAGGGATTAAAGGTGTGCACCACCACACCTGGCTTCCAAACTTTTTTTTTTTTTTAATGCACGTGTAGATTCGGATAGAAACAGAAATCTCTCTCTCTTGTTAAGGGTTGCAACCTAGAAAGCTGTTCCCCTAACTTCAGCTACAAACCCAGGAGGGTGATTTCCCTTTAAGAAATCTAGGCCCTTATCTTAGGCAAATGGTTGTAATTAGGAACCAGGCTGCCAGTAAAGGGGGACAAAAGGGGAGTGCACCTGGCGCAGTATTTGTGGTCTTCACCTAGGCTAAGTATTTATGGTTGTCTAAAAACCAGGCAGTGTTGACAAAGGCCCTACCTTAGCTAAGGTAAAGAAGAAGAAATGTCTTATCCAAATCTTTGCCTGTCAGCAGGGACCAGAAATAATGTTACTTATGGTAGAAATGCATTACCTCAGCTGGGCGTGGTGGCACACACGCCTTTAATCCCAGCACTTGGGAGGCAGAGGCAATCGAGGATTGCCACGAGTTCAAGGCCACCCTGAGACTACAGAGTGAATTCAAGGTCAGCCTGGACTAGAATGAGACCCTACCTCAAAAAACCAAAAAAAAAAAAAAAAAAAAAAAAGGAGAAATGCATTACCTCTCAAGGCTAGTGTCCTGCTCAGTGTTTGGGGATGGACCATGTTACTCAGTTAAAAACGTTCATGACTAAGCTCAAGTTGTTTTTTTGTATATAAACCTGTGAGAAACCAGGAGGGGGGACCAGTCTTTGTTTTCAGGCCCTTCGTGCTGTGCAGAGGCTTGGGGACCGGACCATCAGCTGATGAATAATTTTTATTTATTTTTTATATTTTCAATTTTTGCTTTGTTTAATAAAGCCTCTCTTTAAAACGTACTTCATTCTCTTGTATAAGTATATGCATATACGTAGATATATACACCCTTTGAAGAAACAATGGCTCTGAGGCAGAGAAGGGAACGAACAAGGAGAGCTACGAACACTACGCCAGTAAACGGGAATGGGGAGATGGTGGCCCGGAGCCACCGCA
>PVHP010047788.1:0-12787 GCA_004024765.1 Zapus hudsonius | reverse complement strand
TAGTAGTCAACCCATAACGCTTCTTTTGTGCTGTTGGATATCTCCACAAACAAATGATATTGAACTACATGGCATTAATACAAATAACCTGTTTTTCTGCTACAGCAAGAAGGTTGTGATTTTGGATCACCCACCTACTAGCTTTTCCATCTTAGAATGAAGCAGAGACATTCCGTCTTGAACTAGCATAGCATTACATTACAATGCATTACTCCCAAGTCCTGTCTAGAGTCAGGCTGAGGATGCTTTTGTAGCATTGGGGCATCAGGGTTGAGGAAGTGAATCACTGAAACAGAGAGCATTCTGATACAGATGCTTATCTACACAGAGTCCTGTGCAGTTTCACATTCATAACTTTCATTCACAAGAGCCCAGTGAATAGATGCTCTCTAACGTGCCCCGTTATTTCTTTCCCTCTAACAGTGGGCACTTTACAATCTATTAGAGGAAGATACAGCCACTTCCCCCGGGCATGTTCAAGTGTATGCAGGTCATGTCCTGGTGCTATTTGCAACCTTATGCTCCTTTTTCCTGTCAAAAGGATTTCTTTCATTTTCTCTTTTGCCATGGGGCTTTAAAATAAATTTACTGTTGTTTGCACTTCTGGGGTATCTAGCATAACACAGAAATGTTAACAATGCATTTTACATTATTACTCTTGTAACCACCTATGTATAAAAATACAAGATTCAAAGTGGTCTGACTTCGCAAAGTACACTGCCCTTTGATTGTCATATTGTGTGACAGACACTGAGAAAGTGCAGTAATTGCAAACGAGCTTACTTTAAATTGCATTTTAAGGTTAATTTGATTTTATTATGCACAAGAAGAAAAAATTCATTTCTAAAGATAATCTTTGAGCTGGGTGTGGTGGCGCACGCCTTTAATCCCAGCACTCGGGAGGCAGAGGTAGGAGGATTGCAGTGAGTTCAAGGCCACCCTGAGACTACATAGTGAATTCCAGGTCAGCCTGAACTAGAGCGAGACCCTACCTCGAAAAACCAAAAAAAAAAAAAAGAAAGAAAAAAAGATAATCTTTTGTAAGTCTTTTTCATGAAGTCTCAAAAATACATATGTAAGCATTTAACATTTAACAATTCAATAAAATAGAGCATATATTCCCATGTTTAAAAATTGACATATTGGAGGTGGTGTTTTCTGAACACAGATAAATCTTAGGCTTAATTTGAATATGCACTAGAAGACATTTACACATTTACATAGAAATTGTTGGAATATTTTCAAAAAATCTTTTAGTTGTAGAATTACTTAAAATTAAAAAACTTATATTCTACTTATATTTCTAGGATTATTAAGAAGGGACACATATGTATGTGAGTAGTTAAAAATAAGATTGAAGAGTATTGTGATTTCTATCAACATAGGTATCAAAAAAAAAAACCAAAAAGATCTGGGGCTGGAGAGATGGCTCAGCATTTAAGGCACTTGCCTCTGGTGCCTAAGGCCCGGGGGTTCAATTCCCCAGGACCCACATAAGCCAGACCCACAAGGTGGTGGCCCTGGTGCGCTCTCTCTCTCTCTCTCTCTCTCTCTTTGTATTTCTCTCCTTGAAAATGAATAAATAAAATATTTAAAAAATAAAATAAAAAAAGAAAGATCTGAAGAAAACGAAGCTTGCAGTGCTGCAGCCTCCACGGCTCATGATGTCATCTCCTGGGTCCATCACTTGACGTAGTACAAAATAATTACATGTTAATATCTTAGAGAATAAGAGTAAGAAAAGGGTGCTAAATCAAAACCTCTGAATTCTTTGCTACTTACCATGGAAACACTTATTTTTCCAAATTGTATTTTATTTTTTAAAATTTGGTCAGTCTATGAATCATGAAATCAAAATGACAATTTTTTTTTGTAGGGTCTCACTCTAGCCCAGGCTGACCTGAAATTCACTATGTAGTCTCAGGGTGGCCTTGAACTCACACTGATCCTCCTACCTCTGCCTCCCGAGTGCTGGGATTAAAGGTGTGCCCCACCACGCCTGGTGTGACAATTCTTATTATTACAGAAACTGTTCAGTATAAGAACCTGAGAAGGAAGGATGGTGAAGAAGGTTTCCATATTTTGATACAGAATTGGAAAAATTTTTAAATGAAAAAAAAAGTACAGTTTTAAAGGTAACTTCATCTGTTGGGGAGACAGGAAAGAAAGTTTTAAAATATTTCAAATAAATGGTATATTATTGTTGTGTATGTGTGTGTGAAAACTTAGATGTGTTTTTAAAAGCCTGAAAATTGAATGTGAAACCAAGTGCATCAATTAACTTGCATGAGGCATTCTCTCATAGCTTGATCTGTTCTATAGCTGGGCAGAGCAATTCTGACAAGTTATACAGAGGTAGAAAGTTGGCTACCTTCAGAAATGTCATTACATGCCTCTTACCTCCAATTTTATATGAGCATTCACTCTATGGCCACTTTACAGAGCAA
Source organism: Zapus hudsonius (assembly GCA_004024765.1). Classification (NCBI taxonomy): domain Eukaryota; kingdom Metazoa; phylum Chordata; class Mammalia; order Rodentia; family Dipodidae; genus Zapus; species Zapus hudsonius. The sequence continues at coordinate 10,340 of PVHP010047788.1, read as the reverse complement.
GGATTCATGCTTGGTCAAAGTTCCAGCAAATACATATCTTCTCTGTTTAGCTGATCTGTCAGAATGATTGAAGGCTAAGAGAGTAGAACACAACAAAAGTTGAATAAAACTTCAGGCCATGCAATCTAAAAATATTACTCTTGTTTCCATGTACATAGCAGAGATTTTTATCGTACAAGTGGAGATTAAGAATAGCACTCAAAGTTATAAGGAGGGTGAGCAGTCTTACTAATTTAATGTTTCCTCTGATTTCTTTGTCAACTAGATGTATTTTTTTGAAATACCATAAACCATTATGTTGACTCTGTCTTCCTGCTAATGGCAAATTATAAAGACATTTTTGTCAGATATTTGGGTATTAAATATCATACAGGTGGCCTTTGATTTACCCATTATAATTCAAAAAACTTGTCCTTTTATACTGTTTCTAGGTTTACTCTTCTAATATTGAAAAAATATCTTCAAGTAGATCACAATCCTATAATGGTATTTTAAAAATTCTTAATATTTGAATTTTAAACTTGTGTTCTATATCCCCTATATAGTAAAGCTATTTATTATAATAAATCCTGGGATTTTCACTGTAGCCGTAAGAGAATGTAGTTCAAAGTATTTTATTTTCTTTTTTTAAGTTAATTTTATTTTTTTGGAGAAAGAGAGAAGGGAGAGAGAGAGAGAGAGAGAGAGAGAGAGAGAGAGAGAGAGAGAGAGAGAGAGAGAGAGAGAGAGAATAGGTAAAGCTGTGATTCAGGCCTCTGTCAAAGACCTCCAGATACATGCACCACTTTGTGTATCTGGCTTCCCATGGGTACTGGGGAATCGAACCCTGCCTATGAGATTTTGGAAGCAAGCACCTTAACTGCTGAGCCATGTTTCCAGCCCAGAAATACTTTCTAAGTGACAAAACATTGCTAATGTTGAACTAAATGGTTATGAGTCATTATTCACAGTTTTATACTTGAAATTCACAACATTTCATGCTTATTTTCAATAATACAATATATAAAGTTCCTTTTTTTCAACAAAAAATTAAAATTGCTGGCTAGTATTAAGTCAGTCATAGTTGGCTTACCCACTATGCATGATGCAATGGATTTCATCTCCTGCACCACACAGAACAACCAAAAATGATATCAATACACAGGCCAAAACAGACCATGGAATTTATGAGAGTTAAGTATGGTGATAATGTTGTTTATATTGCATTTTAATTTAGTTTTGTTTATCTTTCTTTAATACTTATATACTTACTTTTATGTGACGACCGCATGTATTAATATCAGACAAATGTGACTTAGAATCAGACATTTACCAACAATGCAGCTACAGACAGGTTTCTGGAATTCTCCCAGGTAAGTTTCTTTAGTGCAAAGGATAATAAGGTACCACATCCCTGTTCCTGTGCACAGACATCCCCATTCACCAGCCCTGATCACTCTGTAGGGGTAGGGTGGAAATATTCTCTACTTCATGAGTTCATTTTGAAGACTTGATATTATTGAAATGCCTTGTGTTGTAGTCAGCCTTCACATTGCTGCCATTAAGAACCCAACCAAAAGCGGCTTGTGGAGGAATGGGTTTATTTTGGCTTACTGAGTCCAGGGGACGCTCCATGATGGCAGGAAAAACGATGGCATGAGCAGAAGGTGGGCACCAATACCTTGCCAACATCAGGTGGACAAGAGCAGTAGGAGAGAGTGCCAAACACTGGCAAGGGGAAGCTGGCTGGAACCCTCATAAGCCCGCCTCCAATAGCAGAGCTTCAACAAGGTTCTAGTACCCAAACTGCCATTAGCTGGGGATCAAGCATTCAGAACTCATTCTTTTGTGGTGGACACCTTGTTTATATCAGGTATATTGCTTATCAAATTTGACCTAGTTATTTCAAAACAAAACACATAATTTATACCTTTCATTGATTTTTAATTTTTTCTGTAGATGAAAAAGATGAATGAGAAGTAACTTTCATGTTTCATGTTCCCAGTCCCGCTTTTGTGTTTGGGGAGCCATGTGCTCAGAGTGAATCACTCCTTATCTCCCCAGTTCCCATGCTTCAGTCTGAGTGTTTCACTCAGGGTTTGGGTAAAAATCCAGGGTCCCCCTTGGTGCTTCCAAATCTGACAATGCTATGTTAAAAGTGAAATCTGACACACAGGATGATTACAAGATGTGCATCATTTTTGACCATTCATAATCTGAATATAAACAGGGAATGTTTACAAGTATTTAACAAAATAAGATAAAATGGAGACAAGTACTTGGCAAAAAGTAATTTACTTTTCCCATGTTTTCTTGCTGTGCCTGAGCCTGATGCTGGAAGTTGTGAAAGGTGGTTGCTCCATGAACATCATATATACATCCCCTCAATTTTCCTCACAAACAATTCTGAGATTTTATAGAGACAAATAAATTCATTATCCTCATTTCACAGAGAAGGAAAAGATGATTGTTTACTTTTCCCAGTTGGTACAAGATAAATTTACGTCTCATTCAGATTTTCTTTCTAGTGGGTATTTGTCTCTTGTCTATATATATTGGAACTAGGCTATTCTTTTAATAATCCAAAGCAGAGAAGAAATTCTGTGAGATGGGAAAAGCAGAAATATTCAACACAATAACATGAGTTTTGATTAGCATTGCATATTTAACACAATGTGATTATTTCTGCATGATTGTTCCAACTTCATATATACTTCACAAAGAGTTTGAAAGATTTTTACTTGTACTCATTGCACAGGACAATATATGGGCAAACTGAAGTTCTTTATGAAGGACAAAATTTGTAAACAGTCCTAAGTTCCATGCTTTTTCTTTAAAAACAGTAGCCACAGCATGAAAAATGCAAAGTCGTTTCCTCCTCAGATACTTTTCCTCTTAGTTAATGGCATACATCACTGAACTTTTTTGGAAACTCAATGCATTTTGTGATCTCTGCAAACAAGGGATGGGGTGCTTGAATCCATAACAATGAAGATGTTCTTTCAGATATGTAGCCATAAAGTTACGCCTGCAGACATCATTGTGCACAGGTGTGGGGCAATTTTACAGTAAAAACGTGGGAAAATGGGTTGGAGAGATGGCTCAGCATTTAAGGCACTTGCCTCCAGTGCCAAAGGCCCTGGGTTCAATTCCCCAGGACCCACATAAGCCAGACCCACAAAGTGGTGGCCCTGTGTGCTCTCTCTCCCTCTCTCTCTCTCTCTCTCTCTCTCTCTCTCTCTCTCTCTCTCTTTGTATCTCTCTGCTTGAAAATGTATAAATAAAATATTTTTTTAAAAAGTGGGAAAAACATTCACATAAGCATTCATCTGAAATACCATAATCTTAAAGAACAATGACATATTTCATTATGGGGAAATGTATGGCAACGTTGGCAGCAAACAAAACTTCCCTCTCCTTCCTAAAACTTATGGTACTATTCAGTGGCATTCAACTATCTGCATATATTCTAAATACTTCAGAAAAAAGCTGTGTATAAAAACTTCAAGTGGCAGCTTTATAACAAAGATGAGCTTTTCATTCATTTGGTTTGCTCATCTTTTTTCCCCACATCTCTTATTCATGGGTATATAAACCTTATGTAATATGATTTGCATAAAGATATTAGATATGTATAAAGGTAGTGCCTATCTTGCCCACATTCATGTTTATTTATCTGTCATGTGGGATACAAGTATCAATTCCGAAACTTTATAAAGAGGAGTTGGGGAAAGTCACCATGGCATTTGAAAACTGTAATGGACAACAAAGAAGAAAAAGTGGTCTCTCCATCCATCCTTTATTCCTCCTTCAGGAAACAGCTGATCCAAATGAAAAAAAAAGTCGTGGAAAATTAATTAAATCCATATACTAAACTATCTTCACATTGTCTCTCCCCTTCTACTAAACCTGGGTGAGGACAAAGGGCAAGGTGATTGCTTTTCAAACCCTCTGTGTATTTTCCTTAAATAATTAATGGTATTGAAAATCTCAAAGAATGGTATCCTTAAGAGACAGTTATTAAATGATGTTGATCCTTCTTCGTTCAATTCTAGTGATGCAGCTAAGGATATTCTATACCTGAATATCTTATAGATGTTCCGTGTTATATAGTTTAGAGAAACTCAAACTAACACAAGAAAATAATGTATTCCTTTATTTCCAGGGGAAACTACATTTGAAATGTGCTCATTGATCCTATTTTTCTTAGTTGTTTTTCTCTCCACATTCTAATAGCTTCAACTAAAATATTAAGCAAGTAAATGAAGGTGCATAGACACAAACTTCCAAATATTTATGTGCTTTCCTTACATTAAATATTGAGAATGATGTTAACATTAAATTTGTGTTCCTATGGAAAAAATAGCCCATTAAAAGAAACTATAATGATGAATTGTACTTCTGCTTACCTTAAGGACTTTTACTGATACACTGACTTAGTCATTAGCATGCAATGAAATGCCCAATTATTATATGCCCTGCTGTTTTCAATTCCTGCACATCCTCAGTTCTAGTTTTGAAATATGTGGTCTGAGTTGGAAGGCATCAGTCAGCTTTCTAGGCTGCAATACTGTCTGCCTTTCTCAGGTCTTTCTTCTGCTGCAAATCACTGCTAATAGAAAAATCATGTCCTTTATGTTTCCATACCATTTCCACAGTGAAAGAACTATTTCAAGCCTTTATTTTTATGTATTCCAACATTTATTTCCATTTCCATTTAAGGTATCCAACAGGCTTACTCTTTATCCAGAAAAATACTGATTTTTTTTTGAGTATTGCTTTTGTTCCAGGTAAGACTTATGATGACATTTTTTTTGTCTTTGGTTCCCTTCATTATTGGACTAGTTTATTAAATTTTTTATTTAGCAAAGGGTAATTGTAGCACAGGTTTGAAGTTGCTTAAATTTGGGCTTTACTATGTAGCTCCCACCAGCCACAAAACCAATTCTATTATGGACATTCTAAAATAAGCAACTGATGACATATGTGAAATTTTTTAAAAAAGTAAAACAAGTCATTCATAACTTTTATAGTGATTAACCATGGAATCACAATATGATTTAATAAACTGAATTAAATAAAATATATAATTAAAAGTAATTTCATCTGTTTCTTTTTAATTTTAACTTGCAACTCCTAGAAGAATTTTAATTATTCATATGTAACTTGAATTCTAAGTTAGCCATATATGGTCACATGAATTAATCTACAATTAATTTAGAGATGTCTTTCAAAGTTATGTTTTGTCTTGGATATTTTTAGAGAAAAGGCTGTTTATTTTAGAGAATATTAATGCGAAATGATTCAAACATTCTAATGAACATATCTACCACCTTGTATATATATTTTAGTTTTCTTATGAGAGTAAGGCTAATATCTCTCAGCATTTTAAATCTTTACTTCATAACTATAGTTACTATGCTCCTATAGATCTACAGAACTTACTTATCCTAAAAGAAAGTATGCACCATTTGACCAATATCTGCCATTCTCCACAACCATCTCTTATTTCTTGTAAATAGCCTTCTACTCTGTAGTTTTGTAAGCTTGGCTACTTCAGATTCCATACATCAGAAAGATGACGTAACCTCTGATTTCACACAGTGTATTATCTTCCTCCTTCATCTATGATTTTGTTATATATTTATTGTCCATAAAGAGTTACATTATTTAGTGAGCAAACAATGAGTTGTTATCCCCAATTCCCCAATGCCCCCTCACCATCCCCAATCAGCTGGGTATCTGGTTCAGTCCTTGTGGCAGGGGACCATGGATAGCCTAGTAGCAACACTGCTTTTTTTGAGACTAAATAATATTTCAATGTGTGTGTAACTAAGTTAGTCTGAATCTGTTGTGTCTCTTCTTCATCCATTCATTCAGTTTTGGATATTTATCTCAATCTCGTTTGGATGATTTCTGAAACTTTTTTTGTTTTGTTTTTTAGGATAGGGTCTCACTGTAGCCCAGGCTGACCTAGAATTCACTATGTAGTCTCTGGCTGGTCTGGAACTCACAAGATCATCTTACCTCAGCCTCCAGAGTGCTGGGATTAAAGTCATGCACCACCATGCCTGGCCTCATGGAACATTATTTTTTTTTTAATTTTGGAGGGGGCTATTACAGTTCCCTTTCAAGTGTCTACTCCTCTTATAATAAGCATTTTATCCTCCGTTTTCCCTGTCTATACCTCTTTGTGTGTGTATGTATATATATTTTAAGTATATATAATTATTATATAATATGTTATATATTATATTGTATATAATATATTATACATAATTTCTGGTATATTATTAAAATAATAATATATGTAGCAGATACAGTGTGTGTAAATAGTGGATCTCTAGGCAGATGCTATGATCTGTCAGTTAATGCTGAATCTGTATCGTCCCACATTTTTTCCATCTCATATTCTTTCTCATGTAATTATCAGCACCATGTACCAATCACCACCTAAAATTTATAGTAAAATGCTTTGTAGCTAGGATGTCCATATTTGTGACAGGAACAAAGATGAAGACTACTTACCATTTTATTGGTAAAAATCCATTTTTCAATTTTACTTATTTTTAACCAAAATATGCCCATGATATTTTTCTTTCAACACTGAGCACCTGAGAAGAATCTACTTATAATAACCATTTCCCCATATTTATTGTAAATAATTAGACACATTGCATGAACAAGTCTTATGGTGGTATCCCCATTTCCCTTCTCCCTGTTCCCACTTTTCTGGGGGCCTTCCTACATGGGCTTGCTGAACCAGCCTATGGGATAGGGAGTTGTGGTTTGTACAAGATGTAGCCAGATTTTATTCTCTCTTTCCCGCACTATGCCTCTTACAGTATAGGAAAAATAGAGCATTGAAGCAAATAGAAAAAATATTAAGAGTGAAAACAATACTTTAAAAACTTCTCAAGCATGTGGTGAAGGGGTTGACTCAGTCAGTAAAGTGTTTGGAGTTTGGATCCCCAAAATCCACAAGAAAATGCTGTAATACCCGATTGAGGAGGCAGAGATATATGATTACTTAGGGCTTGCTGGTTACTTAATATAGTCCAATAAGAGAGCACCAGGTACTGTGTAAATCCTTGTCTCAAAAAACAATCTAGAGAATTATTGAGGAAGATACCTCGTGTTGAGTTCTGTCCTCACACGATGCACATGCAGGTGAATATGTGCTCACACACATAATAGCACACCTATCCACATGTGCATACCTTCAAAAATACACATGAATAACCAATGTCCCCCTTCAAGAAAGAGCCTTCTGTCTCAGAAATGGCTCATGGACCAAATACAGAACATTGCAGGCTATTTACATGTATTATTCCCTCAAACAGACAAAATATATTATTTATTTGCATATGACCTTAAAAAGTAGCAAACATGATCTCTCACAGAATAAATTTTATGCCTCTCTTGACTCGTACCATGCTTTCTCTAAGTAAAAACAAGGACTAGGCATTGGTGTTCTAAAACATCATATTAGGAGATATTTCTATTATAAGGAAGGATTGTATTTATTTCCCTAAGGAAATAGCAATACATAAAAAAGAACACATTTTTATATTGAATCTTTACTTTATCAGAGCATGTCCATAGTCACATCTTTATTAGGAAATTATATTTAGTAGCATGTTTTAGTCTGTTTTCAAAATCATTATAAATCTTTACTAATTTTCTGAGATGCATAAAAGTGTTAAAGGAGGCATGATGTTTGAGTTAAAGAAAAAACACACATTTTTGTGGCTTGTACATGTAAAATATGAAGATAAAATTGGAATTCTACAGTGGTATCTTCAGAGAAGAAACAGAAAGGTCAAAAACTTCTGATGACAGCAGAAAAAGGGAATCCTTTTGTAAAATCTCAAAGGTGGTCTTTGTGGCCATGAACCTTAGTTGAGAGAAAGGTAAACAAGAAGTTTACAGACTAGCTCAGAGGTTTGTTCACATGCTGCCACAAATGCACATTTTGGAATATTTTTAGAGCTGGTAGAGAATATGACACAGGCTGTGATTAATTATAGATTCTTTCTCTAGATAAATTTGACATATTCTAAACAAACCTTATATAACAGACACACTTACATAATTTATTCTCATCGTGTGTTTGTGAAAAACCAAAATTATTCTGGTTCAGATCACAAAAGTTAAAAGAGTTTTTATAACTTCCACTCACCTTGAGGGAAATTTCCTACGTAGAATCGAAAATTGGAACTGGAAGATTCTATCCCCTGAAACTTGAGATGACTTTTGGATTTTGACTTAAAAAAGGTGTTTTTTTTTTTTTTTCAGAAGTCAAACAAATGCTGAAGGGTACACTTCTTCATGGATCATGGATCCATTTATTTTACATATGAGTAATAATCAATAATGTATTGATCAAAATGTGTGTCTCTGTGGGTATTGAACTTGTTGCACTTTTTTGTGGATTTTGGTTCAGTAGACAGATATTCAAAGTGGAACAACTCAGCATGGTGGAAGGTGGAATGTCTGTGTGTGCAGAGCATCATGCCTCATTTATCTGCACACATCTCCAGCCTGGAAGAAGGCCTCTAAGCCCTCTGCATGTTTCTCTATTTCCTTATCATTCCACTCATTCAGCTATAGAACTTAATATACCATTTTATTTGCTGTTCATGCCTGCTTGACCATAGAAACTAATGCCTTCTTCCTCTGCACTTCCTGGCATGATATGGTTCTCTGCATATATTTATTTATTGAATGATGATTATTCTGTCATATGATGGGATAATTGCACAATAAAGCACAGCGTTCTTAGGATTCAGTAGGTGAAGATAATGTACTGTCTACTAAGTAGACAGGTCTTATTACCTGTCCATCCTGACAGGCATGTCTTTCTTGTCTTAAATAGTGAATTCATATTTGTTCTCATTGTTATTTCCCATAAGAAAATAGTTTAAGGCCTAAAACCAGCTCAGATACACAAAGGTAAAGACAGAAATACTTATTGAATGTTTAACTAAAATATCCTTTCAAGTGAGGTGTGGTGCATACATTTTTAAGGTAGGTCTCAGGAACATTGGGTGAGAGCGTCACCATGAATAAGAGCTACCCCAAGCTACAGACTGAGTTTCAGGCAAGATTAAAATCCCATTGCAAAACAACAAAATCCTTTAAAGTACCAGCTCTACAAATTTCAAGGTAATGTCTTCTCATGATCATTGTATTTTGATGTTAAATATAATATGTGTTGTGTGCAAAATTAAAACATATGTAACTTTTTAAGGACTCTAAAACATGATGTTTGTTCTATTAATAGTTTGAAATTATCTGCATTTATATTATCAGGAATGGTGATACCTTCATTGTTAGAAGAGTAACAGTAAAGTTCCTGGGTCTAGCTAGGGAATGGCCTCTTAAATGCAAATTATCTTCATTTAGTTCAATATAACCAGGAAGAACGATAAATAAATAAAAAATAAATAAAAATTAATTAATTAATGTCAATGGTGTGTCGTGGGGAGGGTGGGTGAGATTCTTGCTAAAACACCCAAAGAATTAAGAAGAAAAAATTATGACAGCATAATATGAATTATTAAAGAATATGGAGTCTACTGGTTTGATTTTAAATCACCTTTGAAAGAAAGCTAGCCTTTCATTAATAGAGTTATGTGTCTATTAAGAGATAAAATTGACATCTAATTATTCTCTCCAATGAAGATTTCATGATTAGAGCTATTTTAATTGGTACTCTCAACTGGCATTAAGTGTGGGCTTCCCCAGCATCTTAATCTCAAAGCCATCATTATCAGATGTGTTTAGTAAGCATGGGAGGCATGGAGAGTAGACAGCCAGGGAAACCTCTTATGAGAAGGAAATCCGTTGACTTTAAACAATGATTTATAAGTTAGAGCTCTTGAATCAGACTACCTGGTTTATCAGGTGTAAAGCTGAATATTTTATTTATGATTATGCTTTATATATCACCACTCAAATAGCCTTCTGCCTGATTTGATAACTGAGCTTGTGGAGGTTGTATGAAATCTGGAGAAATTGGGACAGAATCTGAGAATTTAGAAATATAGTGGGTCTCTCAAACGTGAGATCATGTTCAGAAAAATTATATGAATTTTGACATTAAATATTTCCCTCCAGAAATCCTAAACCCATCTTGATACTCCAGAAAATTGCCCCCTTTTGCACTTCTGAATATTTTACAACAGAATTACAACGAGGCAATTTGAACATTTAAAAACCTGATTCAATGACTCTTTCCTCACATCCAAGTCATTGAAATTCTTTCCTTGGTGCCTGCGTTCACCAGATTGTGTTCAACTTTAGTAGTTTAGACCAAAAGTTCCATTGATCAGCTGAACTTTTGACTCACAGAAATA
>PVHP010047787.1:0-12779 GCA_004024765.1 Zapus hudsonius | reverse complement strand
GTGTGTGTGTGTGTGTGTGTGTGTGTGTAAACCAGAGCATTGAGTGTCTCATTCTATCACTCTCCACCTTATTTACTGAGACTCAATGGACCCAGAGATAACAAATTCAGCTACAGTAGCCACCTTGCTCTGGGGCTCTCCTGTCTCTTAGAGGCAGGCAGCAATGTCAACCCAGCATTTATAGGTTGGTGCTGGGGATCTAAACTCAGATCAAATGTTTGTACATAAAGCACTTTACTAGCTGAGCCATCTTCCTAGCCCTAGACAATCTTCATTTCTAATTACCACTATTTGTTAGCACCCTAGCCACAGTCCATCCCTACTGATCAAGACACTAACAAAGTGGTAAGGAATAAGACAACTCACTCAAAATGGCTTGTTTTCTCTCTGTAACTTTCATTCAAAACTCATATCAGCATATTAAAAATAAACCATGTTAATTTGTAGCTAGTTATCTCCTACTGATAATAAATAGCACCACCTCACAGTCTAGGGGACTCTAACAAATTACTGAAAAAGATAATTCTTCTAAAAGTGTAGATTCCTGGGCCAAAACCCCAAGACATAAGGTTTCAGAGAGCTCAAGACTCTACACCTTAGCAATCTCAAATATATTTCTCATCTGTCATGATGGTGCACACCTCTAGCCTCAGCATGCAGGAGAATCCATAGTTTGAGGCTAGCCTGGGCTATATTGCAAGACTTTGTCTCACAAAAAAAAATCTTGCTATTTCTAGGAGATGGGAAGTTAATAGTCTTAGTTTCACACTTGTGAAAACATGCCCTGTAGAAAGTTTATTTTAATATAGTCTCCAGACTACTAGCTTGGCTCTGGATAGCAGAATGAAGATAAGGAAACGCCATATTAGAACCAGCCAATCCCAGTAAAGCCAGCTGTTATGGGCTGTATTGCACCCCCCCCAAATTCATATATTGAATCTCTAAGTTCTAGTGCCCAAACTATGACTATATTTTGAGATAGAGCCTTTAAAGAAGTGGTTATAATAAAATAAGGCCACCAAAGTAGTCCCTAACTTAGTCTCACTAGTGTCTTCATAAGAAAAAATATATAGAAAGAAAAAGAAATACCAGGGGCATAGAGACAAGACCACAGGAAGACATACTGAGAAGGCTGCTAGCTGCAAACCTAAGAAAGAGACCCCCAAAGAAACCAACTAGCAGACAACCTGATCTGGGGACTTCCCACATTATAAGGAAATGCCTTTCTGTTGACTGAGCCCGGCCTGTGGCATTTTGCTATACCAACCTCAACAAACTAATGACACCTGCCTTGAAGATGCTCAGAGTCTGCAGGGGCTGGTCCAAAACATACCACCACAATATAGTGCTCTTCGTTTTCCCACCCCAGAAGTCATGGCTGTGATGTCCACTCATGCTCCCCTGGTGACACATAACAGGCTTGTGGAAGAAACTAAAGAATAGGTCCTCAACAACTAAAATGACAGATATGTCGATCAAGATCTACCCATAATCCCTCATGTGAATGAAGGGCAAGCCTTGGAGGGCTCTACTCTGGGATTCGAGCAGCTGGCTTAGATCTGCTTGATGAAGTAGATTTGTCAGCAGTTACATGGGGCAGCTCTCAGGACTGACCTCACCGGAATCCTTCAAGTAGTCCACGTGAGTGCCGTCCAGTAAGGAACCCCATCACCAGGTGAGTTGATAGATTTATTGAAAGGTTGATTGCCAAAGTTAAGAGCTGCAATCTTTCTCTACTTACTTAGAAATATATTGCTGCACTTGAGCCAAATCTGACAACATTCTGGCAGGTATTAATGAAGTAGTTGAAAGATCTTAGCTTAATTGGATTAATTGTCTATGATAGCTGTTTGGAGAATGGCTCCTTCCCCCTAACCCCAACCTACCCCAGATCCCCTTTCTCAGCTCTTTCACTTCAGTAGGCTTACCCAATTGCGGTACATACAAGACTCAGGACACTGAGAGATTGGGAGAAGAAAGCAATTACTGAGACATTGGTCACTCTGAAGACTGTGGCCAAATCTCCTTTCCTGCCTTGTGCAGCCCTGAGCACCTATGTCCCACCTCGGTGGGATCCAATGCCATTGTCTGCAGAGGAATGGACATCAGAAGAGGATGGTCTGGGATGGAGGCAAATGAAAGATGGATGGTACAGAGGACAGAGAAAAGAGGGGCAGGTTGGGGGATGGGGAGTAGAAGAGAAAGAAAGTGGAATGAGAGACTAGAGGAAGGGGAGAGAAAGTTTCCTACCAATTGAAACCACCATTGATCTGAAGACAGAAACTAGGTATTTCATCACTGACAGATTTTTCTGTTTGTGATTGTTGCAGTCAGCCACACGCCACTGGGATGAATCTTCAAACCAGGCACAATTTGGGGGAGGAAAGTATTTATTGAAACTACAGATTGAGGGGAAGTTCCGTAACAATGAAAGAGGCTGGCCCTCTTTCACAGGTCCAAGCAGAGAGAGAAAAACCCATCACCAACACTACACACATAGAACAGGAAACAGGCAGGAAGGGCCAAGGAGAGAATTTCGTCCCCTTTTTATAGCCTTAGGGTGGGGGCTTACAACCCTTCCCCAGACTTAATGGCTTCCTGAGTCTCTGGAATTTCCTTTCTGCACTGCCCACACAAGAAAGGATGTTTACTTCCAGCTTCTTTGAGCTTCTTTACATCCTGCCCCTTGCTGTGAGGCTGCCTTCCTGTAAACATCCTCAGAGACCCACCCAAGATAATTAAAAAGATCAAGTTGACAACAAAACCTAACCATCACAGTGATGTACAAAAGGAATGGAGAGAAGGGGTCACAAAGGGAGAAAAGAAAAAAGAGAAAGAAAAGAAGGAGGAGAAGCTGTTTCTCATGTGAATGTAACAAATGTGAATGAAGCTCACATGAGGTTCGTGGGTAGAAAAATGTCACTCACCACACTTCTCCTTGGAAGGAGTGGACTTGATGAGGAAGGACACCATGATAAATTCACGCCTTCTGACAATCTGGTCAGCAGGGGTAAACATTGTATAGAATGGAAGGTGAGTCAAATGCCTTTCCTTTCCAAGTTGTTCACCTCCTACTTCAGTAGCCATCTCTACCACCCAGGAGTTTTGAGACATAGCTGCAGACCACCCAGTAATTGATGTCAAATCTTCCCTAGGGTAATAGATCCATATTCTTCTAACATTTATATCTGTTTCTAACATTTATACCTGTTGAAATGATTCCCTTTTCCCTTTCACACCCACTAAAAATTTACCGTAAAGAGACTTGTTGCACTGACCAACCTAGAAAAGTGCTGGCTTACTTCTCTGTTATAAAATCCTAAATTCTGTCTAACTGGACATCTTATAAATAACACTGTCATCTAAACAGAAAAGCCAGGGGAAAGAAGCTGCCTACATTACTTAAAATTCTATTTTCAATGTATTCGAAGACTGGCCCTCCTGAGTTTGCCTTAATAATTCCACGGATATATTACACGCTAAAAATGTCTCTTGAAAATAATTCCTCCCCAAATAGTGGTTAAATAAGTAGACACCTGCGCTGGCAATTAAACCTTCCATCTTATTACCTTCGAGCACTCTTAGTTGATCCATACTTTGCATTTTGATTAGAAACATATTTTCTACCTTTCTTTTGTATTGTGTCATTAAATACAGAGGGAGTCCTCGGCAGATGGCTGACTGAGAAGTCTGTGAAACATCAGTAGACCAGAAAATCAAAGGCTTGCTGCTGGTAAGAAAATAAATGTTCAAACCTTGAAAATAAGGCAAAAGAATAGAGGACGTGTCTCACTGAATATACTGGGCTGTACAATGTCCCCTACCCCAAAAGTTCATGTCTTTCCCTAACTTCAAATGTAACTTTATTTGGCTACAGAAATTTTGCATATGTAATTAGATCAGGCTCATCAAAGTAGGCCCTGACTCCATTATGACTGGTGTCTTTCTAAAAAGAGGAGAGACGGCGTGTTGGATCGCTATTTCCTCCGAATTGAAACATTCCCTCGTCTAGCTCCTAAAATAGGAAAAGGCCCGTTACCAAGGATATATAGACATTAAGTGATTGCTGGGAAAAGGAGACTCTCTCAGTGGAGCCTCCCACAAATTGGGCCGAGAACTTCAGAGATGCAGCTTTTGTGAATCAACCCTCATTCTGTGGTGGGCTTTCCATAATGTGGCTGCTTTTGAGTCACTCACACTTCTGTGAGGAACCTCAGTCAACTTGCTAGACTGGGGTAGTGTGTCTTTGGTGAATGATTAGACATCTGTTCCTATCTCCCCAGGAAGTATGACACAACATAGATATACACACATGATAAAGAACACCATGTGTGAAAGGGGGCTATCGACAACCCATGACCACCACCAAGGGTCAAGCCTTCCCAAAGTGGAGAGAGGCACATGGGATTTATGGGAGGATCCAATCCTACTGACATCTTGACTTTGGAGTTCTAGCTTCTTCGGAGTATAAATTCCTGGGGTCTTAAGCCACCCCCCCCCAGCTTGTGGACATGTAACCCTAGAAACTAACATAGAAGAGCAATGTTTAACAGGCTTCCTCAAGTACATTGTTTAGAAAACCACCACTCTGTTTTTTATGCTTTGTATTTTAGGTAAGAGCTCAGTTCTGTGATGTTACATATTAACTGTAGACTGTGTCCAGTAGAGATGTAAATAATTTCTATATAATAAAAAGGTAACCCTAAAGGTTGCAATTTCATTGCCCCATAGGACATTAATAATTTTTGTTCCAAACTAGCAAATATGAAAGTGTCTTCTCTGCTAGAAATAATTTCTATTCCTCTACTTCTCATCTGAATTGGGTTGGCATTGTGCAATTTCCCTATTAAAAAGTTGAATAACCTTTGATGCTTCTTCATTCTATGTTTGTATGCAAGTCACATCTTCACCTTTCTGAGAATTACATTTTACCAGCCCGCAGAATCTTCCAGATCTGCACATCCTCAGAGGAGATCTAAACCAACCTCTGGAAAGAAGTCCTTTCCTCAATCATCCTTCCTCACTGTCACAGGCTCACATAGACTGCTTGATGGAGAACTCATGATTTTTGGCACAGAATCTGTTTCATTGTTAAATAATTTCCATTAGAAAGCTACTTCAAAAATCTCCTCCCATCTCTTGATAGTAGTTTGTATTTTGTTTTCTGGAGTAGCACAGAATCTCACTGTAAATTCTTGGGATATTTGATATCAGCCTCCTCAGTATTCTAAGTATCCTTAGGTCTAGTTCTGCATATATTCTATAGTCCTATGAATTTTGGACATGGAATTCACACCTTGTTCTTGTGAACTCCTGCTGTTATATGTTGTGGAAAGAGTCAGGTACCATCCAACCCACAGAGACACTTTTAAAAAATGCTTCTGAGCAGCTTTGTGGGATTCAGAGAGGACCCAAGGGAGGGAATGATTCATTCTGCCTCAGGAAGCTGCTCCCTGAAACTTGGACATAAAGGTAAGTGGGAAGTCCCCAGGTGGTCAGGGTGTAAGGACATCCTAGACAAAGGTAGAAAGAACCACAGAGAACACAGCCAAGAAGATTCTCAAATAATCACTGAGTACAAGAGTGCCCTGCAAATTCTATGAATGATAGAAATATAAATATACTTAGAAAAAATGATAATCACAAACACAGAGTTAGTTTTTTAATATGTTTATTTGAAAGAGAGAGAGAGAGAGAGAGAGAGAGAGAGAGAGAGAGAGAGAGAGAGAGAGAGAGAGAAAGAGAAGCATGAGTATACCAGGGGAATCAGAGTTAGTTCGTAAAATCCACAGGCATGAGGGTTTGGTCTACAACATGTCAATCAACCTGGAGCTGTGGAGTGATAATGTGTCAGTGTTTACTGAGCCCAGTCCAAGGAAAAGGAAGGAGACTGTAATGATTCTAATATTTTAGAGGAGAACGCAAAACTTGGAAGACAGGAATCACGTGAGACTCAGTCTTAGCAGTGAATTTTGAATGGGATCTGGTTTCATGTTGTCCAGCTCAGCTTGGGCACTCGCATGACCGTGAGCACACCATGGAGCAGGTCTAAGATTCAACTCCCACATCTAAAATTGATACTAACAGCAAACTTCAATGGGGTTTAAGACTCATGTAGAATAATGCATACATGTATGCATCCTGTATAGTAGACACTGTGCAATCAATAAAAAAGGAACTCACTGCTACTGTTATTCATTACTATTATACTGTTTATTTCTACATTTTCCATTTTATTAACAATTTTTTTTATTTCATGGACACTTTCACACATGTATACAATACATCTAGATCCCCCTCCCCCTCCCACTAAAACCCTTCTTCCCATTTAATACTGTATTAGTCAGGGTTCTCTAGAGGAAACAGAGTTGACAGAATGGATTGTAGTAAAAGGGAATTTATTGGGATAGCTTACGACAGTCCAACAATAGCAGTCTGTAGGCCCACAAATGAAGAAACCAGTAGCTGTTCAGTCCACATGGCTGGAGGCCTCAACAGTCCCAATCCAGCCCAGAAGGCCTGGTGGCTACCTTGGGAGCAGCTGCTCTTCAAGTCCATGATGTGAGGCTGAGGAAACTGGGTTCCAATGTCCAGGAAGGGTAGGAAAGCAGGATATGAGTGCAAATCACGAACAAGCACCAGCAGCCAACAAGCAGGGAGGCTAGGAGAGAATTTCTTCCCCTTTATATAGCCTTAGGGTGGGGTCTTGCAACCCTTCCCCAGACATAATGGCTTCCTGAGTCTCTGGAATTTCCTTCCTGCACTGCCCACACAGGAAAGGATGCTTAGTTCTAGCTTCTTTGAACTTCTTTACATCCTGCCCCTATTGAGAGGCTGCCTTCCTATAAACATCCTGAGAGACCTATCCAAGATAATTAAAAAGATCAAGTTGACAACAAAACCTAACCATCACAAGTCCACCCCTTGTCAACTTGACATCAAACCATATATCTTTATATCATACCTAATTTCCAAATGAAGACAGTAACAAGATCATGATTCCGCCTAACATGATATAACTATCTCATGTACAACTGGGAAGGCATAATCTCCTCCCAACACAAGGCAAGGCCCTTTAACTTACAGTTCTGTAAACACTTCCAACTTCAATGAGGCATACAAGGAAAGACTGGGCCAAGGCAAACTCAACAAACATTAGCAAACATCCACATATGCAGTTCAAGTCCCATACCACAACTGGTGATTGACAGTCTCAGGATTTTTCCAATTTTGTCCCTCCAGCTTGGCTGAGCACCTGGGGAAACTTCCATCCCAAGCCAAAGACCTGGTATGTCCAAAACGTCTTCGGGTCTCCATTGCAAACCACGGTCCACCTTCCAATGGCTTCACTGACCAATCAGGGACTTCACACCCTGTTCCAAATACCACATCTCAGCAGCAGCTCCTGGAACCATGTGCACTTCATGACCCACTCCATGCATGCATTCCTCATGCTTCCAAAAGCAGTATCAGGTATGCAAGACACAGCCATGTTGTTAATTCAGGGACAAAATAAACATGACCTTGAAGAGCAGATTCCTTTCTTTCAGCAATTTCCTTTCCAAAGAGTTTGCACAATCCATCTTTCTGTCCTTCCTGGGTGGAAACACCTCAGGCATCTCTCCATTGTTTTAATGTAATTTTAATGTAATGCAGTTGGGCCATAATCAAAAGCCAGTGTCTGGGTCAGTAAGTTAAACTTGCTTTGAGGTTTTTCCAACTTCAAATCTTAAATCTCAGTCCCATATCTGTAGCCAAGCATACAGTCCTTTTCTTAAATTCAGCCTTGGTCAAACTTTCTGGGCATGGGCAGTAGGACACATCCACCCCTTGGCCCAGGCACAAAACTTTTCTTAAAGTTTTCTGCAGTCTCTCCTTCCCCTTAGAAAGTTCATAAGCCAAGCCTCCAGATGCAATTGTCTCTGCACTGAGCATTTCCAAATTCTCACCAGAATAGTCTATAAAACTTGGCTTATAGCTCTGGAAGGCATCTTCAGTTACAAGTACCAAGTCCATGTCCATTCCTCCAACACACAAGTTCCAGAAGATCAAAATCCACATGGTCAGACTCATCTCAGCAAATCACCCCATTCCTGGTACCAAATCTGTCGCAGTCAGCCACACGCCGCTGGGATGAATCTTCAAACCAGGCACAATTTGGGGGAGGAAAGTATTTATTTAAGCTATAGATCCAGGGGAAGTCCCATAAAAGTGAAAGAGGCTGGTCCTCTTTCGTAGGTCCAAGCACAGAGAGAAACCCTTTACCAACACCACACACACAAAACAGCAAACAGGCAGGAGGGCCAAGGAGATAATCTCTTCCCCTTTATATAGCCCTAGGGTGGGGTCTTGCAATTCTATCCCAGGCTTAATGGCTTCCTGAGTCTCTGGAATTCCCTTCCTGCACTGCCCACACAGGAAAGGATGTTTACTTCTAGCTCCTTTGAGCTTCCTTATATCATGCCCCCTACTGAGAGGTTGCTTTCCTATAAACATCCTGAGAGACCTACCCAAGATAATTAAAAAGATCAAATTGACAACAAAACCTAACCATCACAAATACCAATGCTCTTTTCATGTAAATAAACATTTTTAAGTGAGGGAGAGAGAGTAGGGGAGGGGATTAGACAAGAAGACAGCCTTGGGAGAACTAAGGAAGATTGAAGAAGAAAAGGCTGAATAGATAAATGGATTTTGTAAAAGAGTCTTTATAAATCTTTTTATTTGGGAAAGAGGGTGGTAGAGACAAGGTCTCATGTAGAGGCTGGTCTCAGACTTGCTACGTAGCTGAGGTTAACCTTGAACTGCTGAGAATCCTGCCTCTACCTCCAAAGTGCTGAGATTACAGGCATGTACTACCAAATCCCATTTTATGGGTGTTGCAGGCAGTTTCACATTGCTAGGATGAACAGCCAAACCAGGAACAGTTTAGGGGTGGAAGGGATTGATTTCAAGCTTACAGATCCAGGGGCAAATTCCATCTATGTTGGAAGAAGCTGACGCTCATTCATAAATCCAAGCAGAGAAAGAAACTACCATAAGCCAGCAAACACCAAAATACCAACTAGCACCAGGAATCCCAGGCTCAGACTGCTCTGCATACCTTTGGGCTGGAAATCAGATCTGTCCCCAAACACACCTTTGGGCTAGACTCCAGGATCTGTCCCCAGTGATACCTCCTCCAGCCAGGCAACTAGAGACTCAAGTTACAAGGTTCAGTAAAACAGTCTATGGGGACACACATTCAATCTATGGAGCACTAGGAATAGAGCCTATAGCTTTGTACAAGCTGGGTAAACATTTCACCAACGGAACTAACCAGCACCAGCAGGCCATGCATAGGGGCAACAGAGTGAACTGGCAAAAGACATGAGCACCACCCACTTTCCCCCCTGGGCTGCCTAGCTCTGAACCCTAGCTGTACCACATACTACATACTAGCTGTTCTGTCAACTAACTTCTATGGTTCAGTGTCCACAGCTATAAAAGGAAGGGTCATATCAATAGATCTACCTTACCAGGTTATCTAGGAACCAAATGGATTAAGATATAAAACAGGCTTATAACACATTTATGTATTAGTACAAGATGGTATATTAGTCTTTAATATGTTGCAATTAAAATATGAGTAATATAAATACTATATGTGTTATCTTTTTGTCTCTCTTAGATCACACTGTCTTCAATACTTATTTCAGGTCTTAAAGTTTAAATTCTAGTATAACTACATAGGCCACACAGCTTGTTTGCTTAATTTATTATTATATACCTAGTGTTGAAAACAGATATTTAACATGAAAATTTATGGAAATACTATGCAAAATATGATGCCTCAAGATTAATCAGATAAAGAAAATCATTTAGCATTTCTCTTCAGAGCATTTTTATTATTTATACAAAAAGAAAAAAACCTTAACTTGGTAAATATTAATTGACCTACATGTTCTCACCAACTCTTGTGAAATTTGGGGATTCTAAAAATAGATATGATCGTGATGCTCCTGAGAAAAGGAAAATTTAGAAGAAATAAAAAAAGATCAGTAGTTAATGTGGGAACAGAGCTGAGAGTAAATTTATTAAACTTGGGAATTGGTGGAAATCATATAAATAGTTTCTGGAATATAAGACAACACATCAGTGAGAGGTTCATAATATTTAACATCATTAACTATTGTTTAACTCAGGGGGAAAGATATAATATATGCCAACCTGTGCTACAGATTATTCTTCATTCTTCAAAGGCAACAATCCATGCAAAATATTGTTTTTCTCCTTCAATCTTCAATCTCTCTCATCTTCGATCTCTTCCCCTCCTTCTGTCTCCTGACTTATATTTCAACAAATTAACTATTTCATGTATTAAAAATAGAATTCTTCTTTTATCTTTCTGTCCCAGGTGTCTTCGAGTAAGACACACTGACGGCTTCTTCCCCATCATCCATTCCTCCTACTAAAACTTCTAATGTGTCCATCATCCAGCCACCATATCCTGTGTAGTTCAGTAGAAGGCTTCATTCCAGCTGGGTCCTGACTAGCCCAAGTTAGGATGTGGTTTTCTTATCTTTACCAGTGATTAGTTTAGGGGTGGACACATGGTCAGGCCCTGACACACAGTTTCTGGGAAAGGTTTTCTCCATCCTATGAAGGAAACTTCATAGAAAAAGATTTCTCCCTGCTTTGAGATGTTGACATTGAAAGGAAGATGCTAGGAACTAAGAGTCATCTTACACCATGAGGGGAACTGGAAGCCATCACCACAAGGACAATGACACAGAGAAAAGACCAAAACCTGTGCCCCCCACACCCCCTCCCCGTGAAAGAGAAGACATAGCCGCTGCACTTCCTGTGATTGTAGTTGGGACTGTGTGTTGCTTGTTATGGAGCTAATTGATACACATCTTTTCTTGCCTACTTGGATATCCTTTTCAGAAGTCATTATTATCTCCATTTCCTCTGTGCTATGGTCTTAATAGCAAACGTTCCTTCAAATTCTTATGCTGAAGCCTAACCCACAGCGTGGTGGTTTAGGAGGCGAGGCCTTCGGGAGGTGATGAGGTCATAAGGATGGCACATAAAGCGAGTGGCCCAGCAAGCTGCTTTGCCCTTTTCTCATGCCCAAGGACAGTGAGAAGGCGCAGTCTATGATTTTGAAAACCAGCCCTTGCGAGAAACTGAATCTGCTGCTGCCTTGATCTTGGACTTCTCAGCCTCCAGAAGTGTAAGAAATAAATTCCTGTTGTTTATAGGGTTCCTAGTTTATAGTGTTTGTTATAGCAACCAGCATGGACTAAGATGTTTGAACTCTATGCTCTTCAAATCACACAGTCCCTTTTTTTATTGATTCTAAAAGGCCTATTAAGAAGCACAAAGCAGTAATAACCTCTTAATGGCCAACTTTGAAACATTCTTTATAGGTCAGTTTGTCATTCTGTCTATCCCTTCTTGCAATCCCCTGCTCTTGGACTCCGTGGTCATATATTCTCTTGTGCGCAGTTTTCAGTGAATATTACTGTCTATTGTAGAGTCTTTTCTAAAATAACCCTCAAACATGGGATTCCTGTGCATTAAAGGACTATTGCTACACGTTCCAAAGAAAGGTTTGGCTCTTTCACTGTTTCTGTAATGTAACGTCTAGGCCTTAGTAATATCCTGTCTGGTTGTCCTATAGTATCAGATCAAGCTACATCAAGCCAACAGTATCACTTATGGTACAAGTTTCAGGTTCTCTCAGCTTGACTAGACACAGGTCAACATCTTGGGCTATTCTGGTTGAGCTTCAGTTAAAACCTCATTGGCTTCTGTTACATTATTGCTGGGAGAATTAAGTGTTGTCTGCATAGATCCACAAGAATATGACAAATGTAAGTTTGCACCTGGTGTCCTCCTGACTCAGATCTGCCCTCTGCATCATCGTTGTGTTCCTTGCAGATTTGGATCCATAGCTTTGGCTGGAATAAACTGTGAGTACAGAAGAAGCTCTGCTCATATCTCATGAGTACTTCAAACAAGTCAACGAGCCTCAGGGTTTTCTCAGGGAGACTGTCCAAACCCATTTCCTTGGTGCTTTGGAAGAAGTGTTCTACTGCAAAGGCCCTTAGGTCAAGCTCACACTAGGTTGCAGCTTTCACTGTCTTCTTGTGACAACAGCACTGACTTCTCTTCTGAACACTCAACCAGAATTGTCTTGGCCCTGTTCATCTCCTTGGTGTCTCACAGGCTCCTCAAACTCTGCTTGTGCCAAAATGACAACATGTCTGTATCCCCAGGCTGCCTCTTTCTTCTGTATTCCCTGTCTTCTACAGTTTAAAATCTGTTACTTCCCTGAGGGTATGAACTGTTCATGAAACCCAAGCATCCAGCAGAGCAACTCACAGACTACTTACTGGCAGTCAGTACATTTTTATAAAAAGAATAAAAGGAGCAGTAAATAAATAATTAGTCAATCATGTAAGAAATTTCCATTTCATATTCACATGAGCCTTGCTATTTTTTTTGAATGTGCAAACTAGATCTTTAATTTAAGCTTAAACATTTAAAATAAGGGTGAGTCATTAAAGGATACACCTGCCTAATATACTAAAGAGATGCAATTTGTCACAATGGAAGCTAAATTGCAGCTTTTTTGTAGAAAAAGATGGCTGTATCTGTCACGTTTTACTAGCGTGTGGAAAGGTTAGCATAAAAACTATGATGCAAGCTTAGAGGTCCACCACGACTCAGGGAACTGAGCGGAAGAGGGGGCGGAAAGATTGTGAGAGCCGTGGTGGGGGAGACTGTCC